>JASAMV010008761.1:0-10105 GCA_030248065.1 Rhynchonema sp. JSB1_4
CCAGACCCGATCACAAATTTTCAGACATAAGATCTGCATAAGTTTTTCTATGTTTCTGATGTTTCATTTTCGTTTGCCAGATCTACAACGAAGTCGACGTGCATCCGATCGTTCTATCGCGCGAGACAGCGCTGTACGCTGCCATTGCTGTGCTGCCGATATGGGTGGTGGCCGACAGCCAAATGGTCACGTTCCCCTTGATTTTTCAGGCAAGTTCAAGTATTGACATGTTATTCACTCTCATTGCCCCATTTAGTTTGGTAATCGGTCGGTAAAACAATTTGGACGAAATCAGTCTCATCAGAAAACCTGCACCAAAATCTCACAAGATTGATCCCTCAGTTTGACACCGACCGAGAACAGCAACAATACTTCATATTCAACAACATCTTTACAGACCAGTATGGCGCTGAAAGCCCAGTTCGTGATTCTGACCGTACTTTCTGGCGTGCTCAACTTTGCACAAACCGTGCTTGCCTTCACACTCATGCGTGAGTTGTCGGCCTTGGCACACGCCGTTGCGAGTGCACTGAAGCGATTGACCGTCATTGTGGCTGCCCTGGCCACTTATCAGGTACGCGCGAAACATCAGCTTGCTGATGCGTCCTCGTACGATGCCCATGGGTTCCGGATGCGAACGTTCAGATTACCATCGTGTCTGCCAACTGAGCGTTTGAACCAGCTGCAATGATTTGCGAGCATAAAACCAGTGCTCACAGGCGTTTAGATGACCGTGTGCGCCGTATACCTACAGTACCGGGTGCAATTCTAGGCTGAAAGTTGAAGTCGCGTGTAACTTCAAAAGTATAGGCAAAACAGTGCAAAAGTATAGGCAAATCGCGAAACAGTGCAAAGTATAGGCAAAAGTCGAAGTAACTTCGCGTGCAACGCGCGTGCACGCGAGGTTTTGCGCGTGCGCTGGCGTGCGCTCCCTATGTTTTTGCACTAGGAAGTCGCGTGCACGCGCGTGCACGCGACTTCAACTTTCAGCCTAAAATGGCACCCGGAACTGTACGTCGATGAAAACAGGTCGAACCAGGCTACTAAAACCATGATGCACAGTCAAATTGTCCGGGATAAAAGTTCGCATTACGGATTACGGATATAACGGATTTGCTGCAGGCCTTTGATTTTCCCAAAGGGCGGCCCACCGGTGTTCGTCCTCCGCCGCCTACAAGTTCCTCACTTCAGATGGAAATTTCTTAAGCAAGCTTGAAACTTATCAAAAAAAATGAAACATTATAACAGGTTGCCCCATTCAATCTGCTGAACTTCCTGGGCATGCTCGTGTTGATACGTGGCGTTCTACTCTACAACTTGGTAAGTGTGATGTTTCACAATCTGCGGTGCATTTGTTTGGGTATTCGGTAGAACGGGCGGTGGCGGTCAGTGAATACGAAGCGCGCGAATTGCTCCGTATGTCAAATAAAAATAAAAATTCGCAAAAGTTTGTCTCAGAACAATCACTTTAGTCACTAGATCGCTAAATTCTCTTAAGTTCCAAAATTCCTTCGGACCACAATATAAATTAAAAAAGCATTTAAAACAAACTGAAGATGTTGCATAGGCGCGCTCCGGCTGGCGTCCATCTAGGAGCGATGCCAGTCAACGTGATGTTTCATACGAACAATTCGCGTTATTCACTGATCGCACACCGCCCACACCACCACCCTCTACAGTTTACACGTCACAAGCGGACTTGAAAGAATTATTCAGGTCAAGTCAGTAGTTTTCGTCCGTGATGCACTTTGAGGGCTACCGGACACCTTGCCTTCATTATGTCTTGTGCGTTAACTGCTAGATACAATGAAATTTAAAAATACAGTACGCCATTCTTAACTAAGGCACAACTATGTATGTATACTTCATTCCTCAGGGACACGAAACAAAATCTTGTGCGCCTATTGGCTGGCGAGCGCATGAGAACCAATTAGCGTGGGAAAATTTATTTCGTGTTGCTCTGAGATAACGATGTATAGTTCCTCCTTTAGCATAAAATGATCACCAACTTCGGCGTACGGATAGATTAATGCGGGAATTGCACAATGTTTTCAGTACTTGATATAAACACAACGAGTCAGATAAGAATTGTGATGTTTCATGATGACTGCGTCGTCGTAACCAAAGCGGTGTCGAATATTCGTTGCCCTCGAGGTGCACACCGCTTGATAACAACTTAGCCCGTTTAGTTGCTTTCCAGTAAAAACATCATCCGAAGAAATGTTTCAGGCCAGCAACAACGAGCAGCTACTTGGTGCCCAACTGACCCTAACAGCCATGCTGCCACAACATATCAAACCACCGTCACCTCCGTCGAAAAAGAGGGGTGACACCTTTCCTGCACAAAGTCTTTAGCACCATACTTTAGTTGACATTGAGCTTGGAGATCTAATCGGGTAGGATCTGTGCTGTCTTGCCTCCGACATCCAACGACGTGAGATGCAACTTTTTCTCACAATCGGTTTGAAAAGCTGCTTCCCATCCTAATCGGTCACGACCGTTCAATGTATACCTAGGGTTACCACTTCCTTTAGCTTTTCTTGGTTTGCCAACCTGCCTTTTGTGATTAAAAATGCTTATTCCTATGTTTTTCTGCAATTCTCGCTAAAACTGGCATACGGGAAGAATAAAAATGTATACAAAGTGCAAAATGATCTGTATATACAGTACATACATACTGTCTGGTGAACTAAAAAAACTCTTGTGCTGACATCTACATGCTGCATGTGTGTTCGTTCGAACGCAAGGCACCCAAGTCATCTGAGAACGACTGTTCCTGTGTCTCCAGTGACAAATTTCTCTGCAGAATCGGTTGGAAAGACGAGCGTATGTATTAGCAGATCTACTACGTATGCGGGTAAGGATACCAACCAGTGTTCATGACAATTTAAAGTCTTCAATATCGTAACGAGGGCAGAACCACGACAAGAAAGCATCTCGGCGCACGTTGTGTGATCTAAAAGTTTTGGACGCAAAGTAGAATTTTCTGTATCACAAAATTTTGTGGTCAAACAAATACAGTACGTACATTTAAGTTGCGTCATTTCACAGCTCCGCCTAAGTCGTGACATCATGCATTCTGCCCAAACACCCGCCAATCTTTTCGCCAACAAGTTCAAGCCCAAGTTTGGTCTGTGTGTAACGCCCACAGTTTGACTAGAAACCGGTGCCCAAGCGCAAAGTAGCGGCAACCTATCCGACTGCGTCCATGCCATCCCATAATGTCCATTAGACCAAGCACAGTGACAGATTCAAAGCTGCAGCCAGCGAACAGCGTTCGCATGTGACCGGCCCCGCCCTCCACCCAATCCATAGGTGTCGGGTTTGCTGTACTCCATCAGACCAATGGAACCATCAATTCCTGTACCCATAATTCATCTGCTTATCTTCATCACACGAAGAAGTTGGTCGTGAGTTTGTGGCCCATTAGTACAATGCCTTTCGGGTCTTTTTTATCAACGAACAGGACGGATGATATCGCTCAGTGTGGCACATGACAAATAAGCTGCATAAACTCAAACCAGTGCGTGCTCACACACTGAAAATACTGACAAACTGCCGTTTTCTTAGGTACCTATTTAGTTTTCATGAATTTAAGGCATTTTTCGTGAGAAAACTGAACGGCTATTATGTATCTTGAAAAATATGGCACGAGAAGTTCACCGATGGCAAACGCTAACCGCAGCATGTTTGAAGATCCGCTACTACACCCTACTTGAATGTGTGCACGTTATAGCACGTGAAACGCCACACTTGGATGTGCCTCGTCCATCCCCATTATGATATGCATATGCTGCTCTCCAGCACCCAAAAAACAAATTGCAACACAAAACAGCAATACGTAACTGAACGAAGAACAAAAAAAATGTATTGCTCCCGGAAACAAATTGAACCCCCCCCCCACCCCACAAAAATGACCCCATTCAAGTGTCTAGTGCTCTGCTGGAGGGGGATCAGTGTTGGAGGTACTCTGGAGGGGGCAGTGTTGGATGTACTGCGAAACGCTAATGCGTTCTCGTAGATACTTAAGGATACCCACGGTCCAAAAACGCCTATTTTGGAGAAAATTTTGTCTGGAAATGGCCTGAAACGGGCTAAAAATGCACTTGGAGATTAAAAAGTGCTCATTTTGAACTGTTTAGCACCGATTTACATTGGTTTTGACAACATCCTTTCGCAACCCTTGAAATTTTTGGAAAAAAAACCGTTTTTTTTCCAAAAGTTGCCACTTGGAAAAATTTCCGGAAAAATAAAAACGTATTTTTCCGAGCCTCGGAAAAAAAACGGTTTTTTTTCCGGAAAAAAACGGTTTTTTTCCGACCCGCAAGTATAGGCACGGCAGTTAAAAACTGAAATTTGGCGCACACCGTAAAAACCTAAATACAGCCCCCGGAATAGAGCCCCCCGCAATACAGCCCCCCCAAAAGGGGTCAGTGAATTAATAGAGCCCCCCTAAGTAACATCCCCTATACAGTAGTGTATTAAGGCTTGATAGTGGTGCACAGGTACATTTATGCACGTTTGTTGTTCGTTTAGAGCGCATAATACGCCTCTTATTGACCAATAGACACGAATAAATGCGATTACAAGCGAAAAAACATCCTTTCAACCCCTTTTTAGGTATTTTTGGGGGTATTTCTGGGAACAATTTTTCAGGTTCGGGTCAGTGAATTAATAGAGGCCTCCGGAATAGAGCCCCCCAAAATGGGGTCAGTGAATTAATAGAGCCCCCTTCTATTTAGGTTTTTACGGTAGATATTTTGAGTTTAGTTCAGGTGCCAGTTGCACGCTCACATTCGCGTCACGCGAAGTTGAGAACGCTTGGGCCGAGCCGGAGATTTGGGGGATCGGGCCGGGCCGGGCAAGACCTCCCTGACCCTGACCTGACCAGTGTTGGAGGTGGGGGGGGGGGTTTGTGGGGGGGGGGGGGTAGCCCCCCAGTACAGTAGGTATCCCCCCCTCGCCTGGTACAGTAGGTATCCCCCCCGATGTTTGGCATGGTACAGTAGGTACAGTGGTGTACAGTGTTGGAGGTACTCTGGAGGGGGGGGATACCTACTATACCGCGCTCGGAGAGGGGGATACCTACTGTACCAAAGCCGATGGCCTGGGGGGGTTATGTACCTAGGGGGGTTTGGGGGGGGTTGGGGGGTTAGGTTTTGGGGTGAAAATTTTCAATGTTTTTATTATGTGTGGAATCGTGTGAAAACGAAGTATTTGCGCGCGTAGCGCGCGAATTTTGGGTAATTTGAGGCAAAAACCACTGATTTTACACTAATTTTGGCCATTTTGGTCAAAAATTGGCACTTTTGGGGCAAAATCGGGGGGATACCTACTGTACCGGGGTGAAAATCGGGGGGATACCTACTGTACCATGCCAAACATCGGGGGGATACCTACTGTACCAGGCGAGGGGGATACCTACTGTACTGGGGGGGCTACCCCCCCAAACCCCCCCCCCCACCTCCAACACTGGTGGTGTAGCTACCGTAAAAACCTAAATACAAGGGGGGGCTCTATTAATTCACTGACCCCATTTTCAAAAAATTATTTTCGTTTCTCAGTGAGAGCGTTCCAAATCCGGTGTTATTTTCGATCGATATTCCGAGGGGGGCTCTATTCCGGGGGGGCTCTATTTAGGTTTTTACGGTACCCAGGCGGGCGGCAACCTACTGTACCACCCAAAATGCGGGTCGGCAACCTACCTACTGTACCAGCCGAGCTAGGGGGGGGGGGTCGTACCACTTGGGGGGGTCATCTGGAAACCGAAATTTTTTATGTCTAAATACTGAAGAAAATATGGCCTAAAACACTAATTTCGCGCGCAGCGCGCGATTTTTCGCCTATTTGCAGACAAATATGCTAATTTTATGCAATTTTAAGCCAAAAAATGTAGGTATCCCCTCCAGTGTAGTGGCAGGCCCATGTGTGGGAGGTAAGTATGATGCGGGGTTGGGACCGGAAGCGTGAGAGGTATGATTTTGGTCACCCAAAAAGGCGAAGAAACACCGTTTTTGTGATACAATTTTGGCCAAAAATTGAGGTAAAAATAGTACTTTTTTCCAAATTTTCGCCGAAAATCGCCTAAAAATAGGTATTATGTGTAGGTTTGCGCGCGGAGCGCGCGTTGTGCTAGGTAAGTACCGTATTGTCGGAAATAGAACCCGGGGGGTCTATTTTTTCACTGGGGTCATTTTGGGGGGGTTCAATTTAGGGGGGGGGGGGGTCAATTATTGGGGGGGTTATATTTTTCATTTGGCCCCCCGACGAAAAAAATCATTGTTAATAATGCCCATAAAAATGGCTTGTTTTCGGTATTTTCTAACTTCAACAGCGGCAATTATGCTTAAAAAGCTGTATTCTGTTGTGTACGCAAGCTTAAACAACGTTTGACACAACAACACAGCCCTACCATACCACTAATCTGTGGTACAGTGAAGGTTGGGGGTGGGGTTCTATTAATGGGGGGGGGTCAATTAATGGGGGGGTTCTATTTTTGATTTCGAGCCATTTAGGGGGGGTTCAATGAATGGGGGGGGGGTCAATTAATGGGGGGGTTCTATTTCCGACAATACGGTACTCAGAGGGGGGTAACCCCCCCCCCCCGAACCCCCCTATACTTGCGGGCTGGAAAAAAACCGTTTTTTTCCGAAAAAAACGAAAAAAAACCGTTTTTTTCCGAGTCCTGGAAAAATACGTTTTTATTTTTCCGGAAATTTTTCCAAGTGGCAACTTTTGGAAAAAAACGGTTTTTTTTCAAAAATTTTCGAGAAATTTTCCAAGGTCGCGAAATGATGTTGTCAAAACCACTGTAAATCGGTCCTAAACAGTTCAACATGAGCAGTTTTTAATCTCCAAGTGCATTTTTAGCCGGTTTCAGACCATTGCCCGACAAAATTTCCTCCAAAATAGGCGTTTTTGGACCACGGGTATCCTTAAGTACTGGAAAAATATTTGAAAAAAAACGGTTTTTTCCCGGAAAAAACGGTTTTTTTTCCAAAAATGTATTTTGCGGAAAAATACGCAAGTATACCCCCCCAGCCACTACTATGCTCCCCTACCCCCCGATTTTCACCCCGGTACAGTACCTAGGTATCCCCCCCGATTTTGCCCCAAAAGTGGCAATTTTTGACCAAAATAGCCAGAACTAGTGTAAATTCAGTGGTTTTTACCTCAAATTACCCAAAATTCGCGCGCTACGCGCGCAAATACTCGTTTTCACACGATTCCACACATAATAAACACATTAAAAATTTTCACCCAAAAACCTAACCCCCTCTAGGTACATAACCCCCCAGGCCATCGGCTCTGGTACAGTAGGTATCCCCCTCTCCGAGCGGGGTACAGTATGTATCCCCCTCCTCCAAAGTACCTCCAACACTGGACCTGGACCGACCTGATTGATTTTTTCGCGAGCAATCGCAATGAACGCTTGGACTTCGGCGAGCCCGGCGACTGCCTGTGGCGGCTCGCTGCCACCATCTTCATCTTTCTGTGCCATATTGTGATCGATAAAAGCTCAACTGAAAGAAAGAATGGACAAAATAACTGATGAAACACGGAGAAAACTTCAGTCCGGGCCGGGATGTATGTCACATAAAAAGTACAGAAATTTGAAAAATGAAACGCAATGAAAAAGAAATTTGACCGGCGGCGGAACCTGGGCGCAATGCCCTGCTCCTCCAAAATCAACTTTCGATTTGTTTTGATAGAATGCGCGGATTGGCTCAGCCTAAGCCTAGACCGAGTGGAGAGCCCATACCTGAGATAAAGCAAGGTTAAATTTCAGGGTACGACGGGGTCTAATAATTATTGGGGTAATTCGGTCGACAAGAATTATGTCATCGTTACGTTATAAATTTCAGGGTGTCTTAGGATTTCCAAGTTCTCCCACCAAAAGCCACAGGGTTTCCCAAAAAGCGAACCGCATCGACCTTTGCAACCGAGTAACGTTGACGCGGCAAATAAATTCCGACTGTCGGTCTCTGTGAAAGTTTGTGACTGACAGCCACGATAAAATTGTCAATACCGAGATAAAACCAAACAAGCAATGCAATAAATCAACAGAGACCAATTTTTATCACGTTCTTTCAAGGAGATCACAGTTGAGGTTTATGTCGTTAGAAGAAATGCTTTGAAGTCTACGTTAGGCTTTTGGCTGTCATTCTGTTTGGTTTGCTTTTGATTGTGTTGTTGTATATTGGTTTTGTATCATGATATTTTCCGAGATTGCAGCAGTCGATTTCTGTATATTGTATTTGGTTGTTGATGTTTCACGAGATTGTGCACGCACAACACAAACAGTCGGGCTGGGGATTGAGCTCGTGTAACAGTTTGGTCACCACTGATTTGTCGGCGTGCAGTTCGTAGTTGGCGCCTGGTGGTAAAGGGAAAAAATTTTTCATCATGATATTGAATATATATTGAATATCAATCCAATTTGAGTGGCACAAAACAGATCAATGGAAAATTCACCCAAACTCACCACGTAATATGATGGTACTTCGGCCGGGTGCGTAGACCTTTAGCGGCACTTTGGGCAGTTCGCTTTTCGCTGAAGCAGAAATCATAGAAAATTGTTTTGCCAAAAAGGAAATTTTTCATTCAAAATTTTAGTTTTTACCGGGCCTGATGTTGACTTTGGTGGTTTCGGGCTTCTCGCTGGTGACCACGTAGGCCTGACTGATTTCGGCCAGCGTTGACTTCTCATCTTCCGTGATCATGAATCGTTTGGCGTAGGGCACGGGAGTCGGGGTCTGGGAGGGGGCAGGCGCGGTTGCGGTTTGCAAACGATCATATGTTTTGTTATCCTGCCCCTCGATTACCGATGTGGCTTTGCACTAGAGGACTTTACAGTGGTGCTAAGCCGTGAAACATCACCTAACTTTAGTCAGCCACGCACGGGTTTGAAACGATGGCCTTATGCTCACGTGGGCGGTACATACAGTAAAAAATTTGCTGTCTCGCTCCACCGGCGCTTGCCTCGTCGAAAAGCAGAAGAGTTAAAAAAAGATGACAAACAGTTCCCTACAAAACCAATCAGAAGCTTGACTAAAAACTGCCCCCATCTGAACCCCGTCCCCAATGTACCACAATGATGCTGTCCGGTCCGGCATAGACATGCACATCGTGATCACCCAAATCAATGGTGTGTATTTGTGCCTGGCAGATGACCGGCAGCTGGTCGGACGGTGTCACTGATAAATCCACTTCCCGACGTGAATCACCCATGCAGATGCAGTAGTTCTGCAGCAAAGGAGGGGGTGGCCACTTTTGAGGTTGGTTGAATCTAAACACGGTGATCTGTGCGTGAACAAATCGTGTAACTGTGTAAATACATTTGAGCATTGCGCTCAGCGTAAGGGTCATTGTTTGCAAATTGTGAGCAAGAGTCACATTACATTACATTCATTACCGTTTCAGCTCTGCCATTCACACTTTTGCCCATTGCACATTCACCAATGAGGTCATGATAGTGAGATTGGTGTCATGCAATATACTGTATGTATAGGCTTTTGGGCACGCGCAAACGCATATGACGCGTGGCGGGGTTGCTGTTTCGACCCAAAAGTTCTAATACCGCGGCTGCATGGGTCTCGTCAGTTGGACGGACAGCCAGGGTAGCTCCATGTCATGCAATACCAACAAAATACATACAGGTTTCATTATGCGCCGAAAATATAGCGAAAACCGAATTATGTCAACACCCGGAGACGCAGACTGACCAGAGTGGTGGTCCGTAACATCTTTTTTCTTTTCTTTTCGTCAACAAATCGTGTAACTGCGTAAATACATTTGAGCATTGCGCTCGGCGCAACAGGTCATTGTTTATCAATTGTGAGCAAGAGTTACATTACATTTACAGTTCCGTTCCAGCTCTGTCATTCACACTTTGCCCATTGCACATTCAAAAAAGGTTATGATATAACAACACAGGTGAGGAGATTGGTGGCATGCAATATGCGGGTGTGATTACGCATATGACGCGTGGCTGGGTTGCTGTTTCGACCCAAAAGATCAAATACCGCTGCTGCATGGGTCTCGTTAGTTGGACGGACAGCCAGGGCTAGCTCCATGTCATGCAATATGCCAACAAAATACATAC
>JASAMV010008762.1:0-11300 GCA_030248065.1 Rhynchonema sp. JSB1_4
CCATATTAAAAAAAGCGAATACCACTAAAATCGGATACAGACGAAACTTTGTGTGGTTGGTGTGCTCCCCACGTGATCTGAACGCGCATCGCAGTGCTGTTGTTACGCTGTGCGGTGCACACACGCGTGCATTTATTGATTTATATTATATATTGACGTTTATGCATACAATTTTACAATTTTGGTAAGTCCCCAGGATTGGTAACCCGTAAACAGCACAACGTCTGCATAATATAATGCAGCTGTGTGAGTACACAAAAATATATTTTGTTCTCGGATGAAATTATCATTCAATTTCATGGCAAATATAAAAAAAACAATTTCAATGTTTTCTTCTCCGATCTCCCACTGATCGACTCAAAAAATCAATAACATTGATCGGTATAACGTGCACATGCACGCGCGTCAATTACACCAGTACCCTGGTGTTTTTGCTTTGTGTGGTGCAGTGCACTGTGTAACGTCACTCTTGCAAGTGCGTGCAATGCATTGCGAAGGCTGGTTCTGCGTTGTTGCGCGCAGATTGTGTATGTTGTTCGAATTCTTTGCACTTACAGCACCCTCTACTCATGAACATGTCCAATTGTGACTTTATGCAGCGGACATGCATGTGTTTTTGCAGACTTCTTCTGACATGCATGTGCACTCAGCAAGAGTTCTCGCTCACAATTTTTCGATATTTTACTTTCTGTAACTTATGTATGTCTCCCTTTTCTTGTTGAGCGCGTTCAATCATAACGACAAACTTGAAGTCAATATTCTTGAAGTTTCAGCTTTTTACAAACATTATTTTATAAAATTCATATTTGTGTGCAAGATTTTGTTTGATGTACTGTTATCACCAGTAGGTTTGACAAAACTCTGAATTTTTACTATGACGTTAATGCCCTGTGGACCAAATGAAGTTTATTTAGCTGATAGAGGTCTTTTCGTTATCAAACATATGTAGTAACTTTCAAAAAATCTTCAAGATTCCGTAACATTATGGCCGCTCCCCTGTCCACAAGCGAATTAGTGCTTCGGGTTCGCACCCAAGGCGAGGGCCACAAACCATCGAAGCTCAAAGATGTCGTCGACCCGCCGACTAAGAACGGTATGGTCAAGGCATCATCGCCAACGAGTACGAACTCTTCGGGATCAAGTGGAAAATCGCCGGTGAAGTTCGATGAAAACAGTCACATTTATATGGTTAGATTTCAATTTTTACGTTTGACGAATTACCACACAGTTATTGTTGCGCGGCAACGCATTATCTCGATCCACACTTTTTTTGAAACAAGAAGGATGCTGTCTGCTGGTGTTCAGCAGGTAACTGAGGCATAGTTTCATACCCCCCAATGAGTGAGCCGCAACTGTGTGTGGGGCCTCAACCAACACACTGCAGCCGCAGCTCCCCTCAGACCCTCAAACCTTACATCCTCCATACCTCCTGGGAGGCCTTTCTATTTTCATACAATAAAACTTTACAAGTTGGAGACCTTAGTTCCTGAAGCAACTGTAAATCCACTTTTCCACAATAATTCTGAAAAAAGTTACAATTTTTTGCAGCTGGGTACAATAGAGCTGAAAATGTTTCCACGAAACCATTTTCCTTTTTTTAAGCTACCATGAAACCGGGGCGGCCACAAATTTTCTTTCCAATAAATCGCTTTTTTTTATACCAAACATTATTTAATACCCCCCCCCCTGGTCTAGAATGCTGCACAAAACAGTGTAATAGTGTCGAGTTAGGCCGGTTTGACGGGAGAGCTCTGGGCTACAATTGAGCTAATCTCTCTCTCTTTCTTACAATGCGAGTTACAAATAAACGTTTTGCAGCCCTGGATAGCGGTGTGCCCAGTTCCAATTGTAGCTTCTTAACAATTGTATTATTACCCAGTATAATGCCAGCGAGAAGTGACTTTTTGTACCTAAGTAAAAATTGTAGCGTTTTTTTTGTAAGAACTTACAATTTGTATGAAATAGAAAGTGGTACCTGGTCCCTTATCACCAAAATCCCATATGGCCTGAAAGAGGGATGGGGCTGGGCGTGCCACTTTTTCACACGGGGCTTTGCAAGGATGAAATTCAACATATTTTCATCGCTGCAATGTTATATTTATGCCACGTTGTATTAAATTCACACCAACGTGGTTGTGGCGGTGGTGGAGGCGTTGTTGACTGCGACCCTGATTGCGACGATCGGGCGCCTATTACTCGAAGTTGGATTGGGAGAACGCCGATGGATTGATGAAAGGTGGGTGATATGCGCTCTGAAGAGCTCAATTTGTTGGCCATATGGTGTGTTCGCACTGACGATGACCCGGTGCACGACCCGTTTGAGGAGGCTGGTCGAAATGGATAGCGGGTTCATACTGGCCGACAGTGATCGGATTAGACAGGTGCTCCTTGACGCGATCCACGTCAGGGTGGTATTTTCGAAACGGTGTAAAGCTTGGGTCAGTTGTAAGGTCGATGTAAGCTTCGGTCGGAAGCTCAGTTGATGTGCTCTGGTGTAGACATGCTGAACATTCCGCGTCTAACAGCAGGCAATGTTTCATATTTTTAACCAAGGTGACGCCCGAGCAGCTTCTTACTGAGCTTACGCCGACCTTTATCTCCGGACTCACGTTTACATCGTTTCAAAAATATCACCTGTGGTCTGGCGAATCAGCCCGCGCCGCGTACTACCAGCCCGAGAAATCTTGTCGCTGTGCTTATCTGGCATTGTCCCTGCAGCGTAAGCGTTACCTAGGAGAGAATTGTGTGTGCGCTGCGTATCGTTGGGTTTATGATGTGGGCTTCGTGCGGGCCACTGGGGGCTCGTTCCTGTGAGCTCAGTTGGATAGAGCTGCCTGACCGGTTGGGAGGTCGGAGGTTCGAGTCCTCTCAGGGACCTTTTTTGTTGTTCGCAAGTCGCACACCCATAACCTGATCAGACCATGTCTGCCTACAGGCCGGCCCCGATTCGATCACATCTGCTCACCGAGGTTTGTATCGCCCATTGTGCAGGGGATTTATTGCATTCGCATGACTTTGGTCTTGAAAACAATAGCAGCAACAAGCGTGGTCGTTTTGAAGATCGCGCCTTGAAGCAAAATGGAAGAACAGTTTCGTCAGACACTGAATGGCTTCACACCGGTAGCTAGCTTGCATTGTTTCCCAACGTGTTGAAGGTACAGTAGTACACCTTTGGTTGCATCGCAGCAGTTGACCGGTTGAGACCTCTGATGGAATGATGGTGCAAAATGGTGCAAGAAGGCTACAACTAAATAAGATTTCAAAAACTGAATTGGTCATTCATTTGCTATACTGTATTTGTTGATTATGACTTGCAGGCATCGCAGCCGCATCCGGTGTATTAGCGTTTGCCACCGTATTATCGATCGGTTTACTTGTTATCGGTGTGTGCGCTGAACGACCCATGCTCCTGTTGCCGCACATGTTGATTCAGGTTGCTGGCTGGCTGATGTTTCAAAATGAGGAATGTGAAATTTAAAAAAAACATATTTTTTCTTTTAGCTGCTCTACATTGGATGCACTCTCGCGCTCACTGTCGTCGCTGTGGTGTCAATGGCGCTGGGCACGGATGCAGCTGGTGCATTCTTTGGGATTCCTGCTTGGATCCGAGGTGGTGATTTTTTTGTTGTTGCTTTTCTTGTTTTTTTTATACGGGGAGGGGGATTTTGTTGGGCCAAAGGGCGGCGGCGGGGGGGTTGGGGGGTTGGGGGGGGGGGGGGGGGGAGCTCGGCGGGCGCGGGGGGGGGGGTGGTTTGGGGGGGGGGGCGGGAGGGGGGTGGTGTTGCTCGGCGTGGGTGTCGGCGCAGAACTAGTGCTCGCTTGTGAGTTGGTTGACACCGTCTGTAAAATGAATGTAATTTCCGTAAAATTCTCATTTGATATAAAGTCGTCAACCATTGTTCAAATTTCCTTTCCGAAAAGACGATTTGGTCGAGCAAAATGTCGTTTTTAGCCCTGTCACTGAGCAGGATCAGACTTGGTGATCGGATACGTATGTATGTATCAATACATAGTTTAATCGGGACCTGACCAGCCAAGCCGCTGGTTCCCGATTTGTATGCATACAAATCGCTATAATGTCCCAGAATTTCTCAAAAATCATGTTGTGTGTGGCCAAATCCGATGCAATATTTTCCACATTACATACATAAAATATCCAACACCCACCACATTCTGATCGGCGGCGCGTTTCGCGAAGAATTCCTTGTCGAGAAAGAAGTCGTAACATCCGCGCACGAGTATGTAGAACCAGATGCCAATCGCGGCCATGAAATCAAAGATCACCGCCAAACAGAAAGGCCACACCGGGCCCAGGGCGTGCTGGACGTGCTCGGAATGCTGAAACATTTTTTGGGCAATGGTACAGTAAGTGTAATGTGAGCCCGAAAACAGAAAATATTTCGCAAGTCTTTCACTCGTTGAAATGGCTGCCAGTGTGATATTTGATAATATTGATTAAAAAAAACAAGTATGAAAGCGAATAAGCAACAAAAAATCACCACCTCGGATCCAAGCAGGAATCCAAAGATGTACTCAGCTGCATCCGTGCCCAGCGCCATTGACACCACAGCGACGACAGTGAGCGCGAGAGTGCATCCAATGTAGAGCAGCTAAAAGAAAAAAGATGTTTTTTTTAAATTTCACATTCCCATTTGTGAAACATCAGCCAGCCAGCAACCTGAATCAACATGTGCGGCCAGAGGAGCATGGGTCGCTCAGCGCACACACCGACAACAAGTAAACCGATCGATAATACGATGGCCAACGCTGATACACCGGATGTGGCTGCGATGCCTGCAAGTCATAATCAACAAATATAGCAAATGAATGAATGACCAATTCAGTTTTTGAAATCTTATTTTGTTGTAGCCTTCTTGCACTGCTTTGCAAAATCATTCCATCAGAGGTCTCAACCGGTCAACTGCTGCGATGCAACCAAAGGTGCATACTACTGTACTTTCAACACGTTGGGAAACAATGCAAGCTAGTGACTGGTGTGAAGCCATTCAGTGACGAAACTGTTCTTCCATTTTGCTTCAAGGCGCGATCTTCAAAACGACCATGCTTGTTGCTGCTATTATTTTCAAGATCAGGTCATGCGAATGCAATAAATCTCCTGCACAATGGTCGATACAAACCTCAGAGCAGATGTGGTCGAATCGGGCCGGTCTGTAGGCAAACATGGTCTGATCACGTTATGGGTGTGTCGACTTGCGACCACCAAACAATGTTCCTGAGAGGACTCGAACCTCCGACCTCCCAACCGGTCAGGCGCTCTATCCAACTGAGCTACAGGAACGAGCTCAGTGGCCGCACTAACCACATCATAAACCGAACGATACGCAGCGCGCACACACAATTCTCTCTTCGTATAACGTTACGCTGCAGGGACAATGCCACATAAGCACAGCGTATATAATATTCTCGGGCTCGTAATACGCGGTGTGTGTCTATTCGCCAGACCACAGGTGATATTTTCGAAACGATGTAAACGTGAGTTCGGTATAAAGGTCGGCGTAAGCTCAGTCGAAAGCTCGGTCGGTGTCAGGTCGGTGTAAACATGAAACATTGCCTGCTGTTAACGCGGAATGTTTCATGTTTACACCGAGCTTACATCAACTGAGCTTCCGACCGAGCTTACACCGACCTTTACACCCAACTGAGCTTTACACCGTTTCGAAAATACCACCCTATGTGATCGGTCAAGGAGCACCTGTCTGATCCGATCACTGTCGGCCAGTATGAACCCGCTATCCATTTCGACCCGCCTCCTCAAACGGGCCGTGCACCGGGTCATCGTCAGTGCGAACACACCAGATGGTCAAGAATTGACCTCTTCAGAGCGCATATCACCCACCTTTCATCAATCCATCGGCGTTCTCCCAATCCAACTTCGAGTAATAGGCGCTCATCGTTGCAATCCAGGTCACAGTCAGCAACGCCTCGACCACCGCCACAACCACGCTGGCGTGACGGTAATGCAACATCTCGCAGCATGCTGATGCCTGACATTATTAGCAATGAAACTGTTGAATTTCCATCCCGATCAAAGCCCCGTGTGAAATGGCACGCCAGGGTCGTCCCTCTTTCAGGCAGTATGGGGTTTTGGTGATAAGGACCAGGGAGCACTTTCTATTTCATACAAATTGTAAGTTCTTACAAAAAAAACGCTACAATTTGTACCCAGGTACAAAAGTCACTTCACGCAGTTACAATTGTGAGTGATACAATTGTAAGAAGCTGCAATTGGAACTGGGCACAATTGTATCCAGCTACAAAAGAAAATTTTGTAACTCGCATTGTAAGAAAGAGAAAAATTGTAGCTGGGTGCACACCGGTGGGACCGTCCTAACTCGACACAATTTGACTGTTTATCCATTATTTGACCCGGGTCCGATTTTTTAAATAATGTTTGTCATCTCTAGAAGCAATTTATTGGAAACTAATTTTATCAAACATGCGTTTTCATGGTTGCCTAAGCGAAAGAAAATCGTTCCATCGAAACATTTTCAGCTCTATTGTACCCAGCTACAAAAAATTGTAACTGGATACAAAATTATTGTGGAAAGTGGATTTACAGTTGCTTTTGTAACTTTTGGCTACAATTTGTAAGTTTTTATTGTATGAAATAGAAAGTGCTCCCAGGAGGTACTTCAGACTGTAAGGTTTGAGCTCTGATTGAAGCTTCGGGTTCGGTGTGTTAGTTTAGCCCACACGCCGTTGTAGCTTATTTATTGTTCCTTGTGAAAATATGCCTCAGAGACCTGCTGAACATCAGCAGACGGCGTGCTTCTTGTTTCAAAAAAAGTGTGGATCGAGATAATGCGTTGCCGCGCAACAATAACTGTGTGGTAATTCGTCAAACGTAAAAATTGAAATCTAACCATATAAATGTGACTGTTTTCATCGAACTTCACCGGCGATTTTCCACTTGATCCCGAAGAGTTCGTACTCGTTGGCGATGATGCCTTGACCATACCGTTCTTAGTCGGCGGGTCGACGACATCTTTGAGCTTCGATGGTTTGTGGCCCTCGCCTTGGGTGCGAACCCGAAGCACTAATTCGCTTGTGGACAGGGGAGCGGCCATAATGTTACGGAATCTTGAAGATTTTTTGAAAGTTACTACATATGTTTGATAACGAAAAGACCTCTATCAGCTAAATAAACTTCATTTGGTCCACAGGGCATTAACGTCATAGTAAAAATTCAGAGTTTTGTCAAACCTACTGGTGATAACAGTACATCAAACAAAATCTTGCACACAAATATGAATTTTATAAAATAATGTTTGTAAAAAGCTGAAACTTCAAGAATATTGACTTCAAGTTTGTCGTTATGATTGAACGCGCTCAACAAGAAAAGGGAGACATACATAAGTTACAGAAAGTAAAATATCGAAAAATTGTGAGCGAGAACTCTTGCTGAGTGCACATGCATGTCAGAAGAAGTCTGCAAAAACACATGCATGTCCGCTGCATAAAGTCACAATTGGACATGTTCATGAGTAGAGGGTGCTGTAAGTGCAAAGAATTCGAACAACATACACAATCTGCGCGCAACAACGCAGAACCAGCCTTCGCAATGCATTGCACGCACTTGCAAGAGTGACGTTACACAGTGCACTGCACCACACAAAGCAAAAACACCAGGGTACTGGTGTAATTGACGCGCGTGCATGTGCACGTTATACCGATCAATGTTATTGATTTTTTGAGTCGATCAGTGGGAGATCGGAGAAGAAAACATTGAAATTGTTTTTTTTATATTTGCCATGAAATTGAATGATAATTTCATCCGAGAACAAAATATATTTTTGTGTACTCACACAGCTGCATTATATTATGCAGACGTTGTGCTGTTTACGGGTTACCAATCCTGGGGACTTACCAAAATTGTAAAATTGTATGCATAAACGTCAATATATAATATAAATCAATAAATGCACGCGTGTGTGCACCGCACAGCGTAACAACAGCACTGCGATGCGCGTTCAGATCACGTGGGGAGCACACCAACCACACAAAGTTTCGTCTGTATCCGATTTTAGTGGTATTCGCTTTTTTTAATATGGGGGTGGTGTAATTGCGTGCGCACACATCAGGCACCACACTCTCATTTTTTTTCACGAAGAAAATGCGTGGAATCCTGGATAAGAAAGAAGAATGAACCCCCTCAAAACGCGGTTGAAATGCGGACAGCAAAAATACAACTTACCAAATCTTGTACCTATCTACGTGCCTTGTTTGTACCTTGTTGCAAGACATTTGTGTTTGTCGCAGTTTGCACCTACCAAACAGGCTAAAAGGCCTTGGTCCTTTTATTCGTCTCAATATTCGTCCAGTCGAACTTTTTGGCTTCCATATTTTGTGTCATCCAACTGGCCTTGACATCTGCCTGCTAGCGAACCAAAATCAAATCTGCCTCATTACTTGTGTTCACGTGTGGTGTGATGCAGAGTTATCTTTGTTTACCTTTGTCATAAATCACCTGCTTTTCTGATACTCAGCTGATATGAGTGTACCAGTCGCAAGTTTTGCGATCAACAAATGTCACAACAACCGAACATTGGCTAATATTTTGACCAAGTTTCGATCGAAATCATCCAAGCTGTGTAGCAATAGGTTGGCTATGAATATGCGGTAAATGGGCAAGGCTACACAGATCTGATTGTGAAGTTGTCGACAACTGGCCAGCTCACCGTATCCAATAGTTACCGTCAGGGTTGGGCAAAAAACGTTTTTTTTTCAAAAAATCGTTTTTTTTTAAAACGCCCAGATGACCAAAATATGCCCCCAAAAAATTGGAAAACGCTCATGTTGGGAAGAAAACGTGGTTAAATGAAGCCATTATATGTGTTCTGAGGCAAAATAAACAGGTTTCAACCCTTTTCTAGCGAGTTGCTAAGATCCCATATCAGACCCGCATCGTGGGACCAACTTTGGCAGGGGTCATCACTGAAAGTCAAACTCCGTATATCGACGTATCTCGACAAAGTAAAAATTGGTCGAAAATTTTTTGAAAAAAATGGGACAAAAAATTGATTTTCCTTGATAATCAGGGTACTTTCCCTGAAAAATCAGGGAAAATCAAGGAAATTCAGGATTTAAAAAAACCGAAAAACGACCCAGGCGTTTTTTTTTAAAAAAACGTCGTTTTTTTAAGAAAAAACGCCGTCGTTTTTTTTGCCCAACCCTGGTTACCGTACAACAACAGAGCACCACAACATTCGGTATGAATGTATAAATGTGTGACGCTGCTCCGTCAATCCCACGTCAAACATCGCACTAATGGCTGCCACAAGAGCGTAGATAGGTACGTGCAAAATTTTGAATCTGATGCGTCACTCCGATAGCTCAGCTGGTAGAGCAGTCGCCGCGCAGTTAGCGAAAGGAGCTGGGTTCAGTTCCAGTTGGGCCAACCAATTTTTTGTTCACAAAGGATTTCGGTTTACACGTGGCGTTCCCGTTTTCATGACAATACCGTGTGCCGCCACAAAACGAAAAGTGTTCCATCGCCTACATAGCGTTTATTGTGTGTCTTCACAGTTTGTTGTCATTGTCAGACAGTAAAAACGTAGTCGTGGTGTGCCACCACAAGGCAAACCACTCGAAGGTCTACTTTTGACGTTTGTTGCATTTGAAAACGTGTGTAGTATCTTAGGGCGCCCTTAGTCATAGTGGAAAATGGAAATGGAAATGCAAAAAATATTCTATGTCCAAGTTTTCCATTTCCATTTCCATTATGACTAAGGGCATACTGGAAAATGGAAAATGGAAATGAAACAAAACATTTTCTGTCTGAAATGTGACCAATCAGCTGCTGAGAATTGGGTGGAACAGAAAATGTTTTTGTCACATGTCAAAACATGACTGCTGCAGTTTCATTTCCATTTTCCATTTTCCAATATGCCCTTAGTCATACTGGAAATGGAAATGGAAAACTTGGACATAGATTATTTTTTGCATTTCCATTTCCATTTTCCAATATGACTAAGGGCGCCCTAAACGATTTATGCACAACAGACAGCGAAAACCCCCTCATGACTTCATGAGTACTTTTGTATGGCTAAAATCCTTGATTATGAGGTTGATTTCCGGAAACGGTTCTGAATGAAGGCTTTTTGCTTTGGGTTCTGTTTGGGGGCTGAATATGGGGAAAATCTCGGTAATTTTTCTGCACCCAACGCTTCGGCGCCGCAGCTTTGAAGTTCTGGATTTCTCCAAGAAACGGGACAACTTTCACGACGACATTCAATGGGTGTCCCGAAGTAGGGCAATTCACATCTCCGGTTGTACCCGCATACACTCCTTGCATCACCCATTTCGCACCCTGTTTGCACACCAGAGGTGAACCAGAATCGCCCTAAAATGTGATTCGTGATGTTTCTGGTGCTGATTTGGCTGTCAAGATTACCCTGCAGGCCGACGCAGGAACACTTGAGTTTCGTACGGCATGTCCCTCAACACAGTAGGTGGTGGCGGGGTCCAACCTGCCAACGCTGTTTGGATGTGTTTGATGGCAGACGTCAAGAGCCTTAATCGTACCCATCAGTTGACGGGGTTGGCCGGGGAATACGCCCGGCGATTCTGCGGAGTGAAGAAATAACACACAGACATTTCGTTGCAATTCAGGCGCGCCATATTTGAGTGAAGTCTTACCAACGCCAAAGCCGGCCAAGAAGCACTTTGTTCCGATCCGGGCTGCAGAAGTGGGCAGACACACTGGCAGCACTTTCTTGGAGAACTTTATTCTGCTGTCGAGCCGGAGGACTGAAACAGCAATTGCAAAAAAATGCAGTTTATTGCATCAAAGCGATCCATTGACAAAGCACGAAAATCCCGCTGTTTCGAAATTCTAAGTTTCATCAGCTGGAGGCCGCTTTTGTCTCGTTGCGATACATGCAACATTTTCTCGCCCGTTGATTGGCTCACGCGCGACCGACAGCCATTCAGCGCGTCAGAAAATGCTACGTGCATCGCAACGAGACAAATTATATAAAGTCGCCTTTGCTCTCGATATCTCGACCAGCACAACTCTCGAGAAGAATTCCGTTTTGAGAGCGTCTTTGAAGAAAATCAAGATAGTGTGTACCTGCAATATCCGGCCAACGACTGGTTGGGTTGTAGGCTGGTGGAATGTACCAATCGACCACCTCGTGCCCATCCATGTGCTCCATCTCGGACCGTTCGTGCACGCCAACGAACACTTTGGCGAACGCATTCGAAGCAATCATGTAATCGAACAAAGCTTTGACTGGGCTTACAGGTTCCATGAGAGCTGTGATGTGATCACAATTTTG
>JASAMV010008763.1:0-33144 GCA_030248065.1 Rhynchonema sp. JSB1_4
AAGCAGCAAAACGGTTCGCTGCCGGTTACTATATTCGACTGGGAATGTTGCAGAAGCAAAACGGTTCGTTGCCGGCTACTACAGCAGCAGGGCTCTTGGCTGTTGGCTAGTTCCATAGATGTGAAGGGAAGCGTGACATAGACGTTATATCGTGTGTGTTTTACCATAAATTTTTTTATCACTGAGACTTTTACCACTAATTCGTCACTAGCAGAATTGATTATTTTATTCGTTTTTAATCAAACCTGCAAATCAGACGACCGCAAATATTAGGCAAAATTCAGCAAAAACAGGAAATAATTTCAGCGATCACAGTGAAATATAGTAGGCGGCTTACGCCGTTAAAAGGTTAAAAACTAGGATCAAAGTGCCAAGGCAATGTCGTACTTTGAGATGGCCATCAAGTTTCGATGCTATAATGGGAGAAAACAAGCATTTACCTCTTTCTTTGATGCTACAAATGGGCAAAACAAGGCTGGACGGACGTCCAGCAGTGCTGTCAAAGTACTGGGCGCCCCGGCGCGGCGGGCTAGCCAACACATACCTGAAACCATTGCAGAAACCACTGTATGAAACTGAAAAAAATCTGAGTCCAAAAAGGGAAGCCAAGTGGTGTCTCAGTCCAAATGAAACGACGCTAGGTGTGACCCTATCGAGGCTGAGCTGAGTCTGGTGGAAATAAAATTGCGTTTGCGTCGAAGGCAAAACAACATTTAGCTTGAACGAGTCGAAATTGAGTTTGCCTGTGTTTAAACAAAGTGAACCTCAGTTCAGAAACAAACGAACCTGAGTCTACCAAAATGGGACAGAGGGACAAAACTGCGCATGAGTCCATACTGAGGTTGAACTTGAGCCCGAAGAAAACAAACCCAGTCCAACAAACACGAAATTTTCGTTTGGACACCAGATTCAGTTTTTTTAAACTGCGCCAGGGTCAAAACTAAACGTAACTGAGTCGAAATAAAACACATTGGGTCCATATGAAACGAAACCGTTGTGTTTGATTCCGTACGAAACGAAACTGAGTTTGATTCCAAGCAACGGACACATTAAGCGAACAATCAGTTTCATAAGATGGTTTCTGCAATGGTTTCAGGTATGTGTTGGCTAGCCCGCCGCGCCGGGGCGCCCAGTACTTTGACAGCACTGCTGGACGTCCGTCCAGCCTTGTTTTGCCCATTTGTAGCATCAAAGAAAGAGGTAAATGCTTGTTTTCTCCCATTATAGCATCGAAACTTGATGGCCATCTCAAAGTACGACATTGCCTTGGCACTTTGATCCTAGTCGTTCTTTTATGCCAGTCAGCCAGGGAACCATATTTCTTTTATGCCCCTTGGGGCATTTTTCTTTCTTGTAATCCTATCCACGTGTTACTTGACCTTCAACTCATTTGGGGTTTCTGCACCGGTCGTTCCAATTTGTGCAAAAATTCACTTTTTTCTGGAACGAAAAGTCGCTCTACCAAGAGATGGCGAATCTCCAAGGAGCTTAAAATTTGTGCGTGACATAGGCTGTCGGAATGCTTTCCAACGGTATGTAACAATATGTCCTGCTACCCTTCCTTCGGTTATGTCCCGAGCACTTTAATAACGTCGTCCTTTTTGTCATGGTCGCGCGTTAGTTGGATATCGTCGCGCGTAACCAACATGTGGTATAAACAAGACAGATGCGCGCACAGATCGCTGTTATCACATGCCAGAATATACTGTTGGACTAAAAAATAATCAGATAACAAGATTATTAGGTCACGTGCTGCTCCTGGTGTCGAAAGCTGATCTCATGGCCAAGTAGAATAAAATAAGAAAACTGCACGATTCGCGGCTATTATCATGCAAACAAACAAACAGCACACATGTCATAACTATTAATAATAGTGACCGTATTCAATCAAACTTTAATCGATTTTCGTGATCTAAACTTTAATGTAATCCGACAGCCAAGCTCATCAGCACCATTACTGAATCAGAACAATGATGTCAGATAAGCTTTGTTTACAGCTGCATTTCACACTTTTGTGTACCTGTGGTGGTATATAGTATGTATGTATAACGCATAGGAACGATTTGGACGGTAATTTCAAATTCAAACTTGCATCCAATCAGCGTTCAGCAGGTGAGACGAATTATTGAGAGCACCAGGTGTACCAGAGCAGGCAAGGCAACACACACGAAAGTTGGTATTTGTCTGCTGCATTGTGTCTGCCAAACACAATCAAGTTTCTTTCTGCTCTCTGTTTAGATTGTTGCGTTGTTGTTGCCTTGCTTTGTGTTTTTTTGTGTTTTTTTTTGATGACTTACAGCAACATAAATTTAGCCAATAATGCCTCGTCGGGCTGCTCGTAATCGCCAACTTGGCGACTTCGGTGTTGCTATGATGATGAGCTTGGAAGATTAGACATAATGTGAATTGAGCATTAGTGTTCTTGCCTGTTTCCCTCTGTTCCAGCTAAATCTGTCATTTCTTCAGGCCTGATGGTGTTTTACAGCTGTTATGTTATTCTTGTATATGTACATGTTCATTGATATATCTCATGTCCACTGTTGTTCATAATCTGTCTATACATGTGTACAGGTCTGTCATGTATCTGTTGTTCTTGCTTCCTGACACTTGCGCGATATTTTCACTTATCGGCTTTGTGTTCCCTCTGATTCTTTCATGATATTTTCAGGAATGTACTGTACTCTCATTTCAGTTCGTCCTAATCATACATGATGTTGTCTTTTGCGCTGATAAAATAATAGGTACAGTATGTACATACGTACTACCTGGCAGTCAGTACACATTTATGGTTACGCGCGACGTTATCCATTTATGCGCGACGAAGACCTAAAGGACGACGTTGTTAATAAGAACGACGATACCGCAAAGGGCGACGATGTCGCCGGACCCAAATAAGTAGGAAACGTTGAGAACGCCACGTTTTCGAAAGCACAATACCCTGTACACACCCTGTACCATCAAGCTGTCACACGTGTCCGCTTGGTCGGTCACATGACATTTCTGTTCCCACCTTTACGTTGAAGGGCGAAGTGCCATCGTGCCAACTTTGGGGTTTGATTGAGCGTTGAATTAAAATTTCAAGTCAGTTTTTGCACATATCTTTTGGCGAGGAAGTTAAGGTGCGGTCATACTGATTGCGAGGAACATAAATTGTAAGTTCCGTGACGGAACGCAGCGAATTTCCGCTATTCCTTCTATTATCTCATCCTTTCAGTGTATCCACTGTTCCTGCCTATTGTTCGAGAAATCAATGGCAAGTTTCCAGTTTTTATCCGATCGCTCACACGATCAATGCTGTGCTGGTCAACGAAGGCACCCAGGTCGGAACATAGGGGGTGAAACAAAAGTGAGCTGGGTCACATGGGGAAAATTCCCAAGTCTGACTGCGACGCTCTTTATGTTTGGCAAGAGTCTTACGGCAGAGAAAATAAGTACAACGCCACTCTAGTCAGATTTTTAGAACTTGCTAGTCTCTGTTTTGGTGAGTCTTTTCTTTACGGCATTATTAACCAAAAATAAAAAAAAACTTGGGCTGCACAGGACAAACACCGCAAATGTCCAAGACCACATCTTGCATCTTGTGCGAGAATCGCACACATTTATGGAGAGCTGTCATTGTCATCGAATAAAGCTGCAAAATTGCAACTGGGTCAACAAATCTTGCCTTGCAAAAAAATCTGCTCTCATGACCATGATATTGCGTTAATATGAACAAAATAATCGAGCAAAAGTGTTGATTTGCTTGCGATGCAATCCTGGCAAAGGCACCTTGCTGAGCACACGCAAAATTTAGTCCTGCTGCTTGCTGGCATGCACGATTGCGGACAAGATACAGCTGACATTCTTGTAGAAACGTTCCTCCAGGACCCAAACGTTACCTGACACTACAATGTTAATATCGCAATGGGGTTTTCGTGCCCGAGAGAAACGCGGTGGTGCTACATATCTGTGAAGCCATCCCACTTAACGCATCCCATAGTCACTTCACCACAATTTACCTGTTTTAGATCAGCACATGTCTTGCGTTTTTCTATTGGTGGTTTTAAATTCAAACGCCGCTTAGCCTAACCCACATTACTTTTTCTCTTTTTATTCTCTCAATATAAGCAGCGGCGGGTTTGTATTCTGGTGGTGTGTTGTGTTTTGTTCACTTTTGTGTGAGTCAGCATCGCAGCGTTTGGGGTGCCCAGAAGTAGCGTTGATTCAAAAAAGTTGTTAATTAAACAATTTAAATTTTTTTCAAACTCAGACTGTTTTTTAACAAAAAAGTTGCCCAAAATGGGCTGAAATGTCCAAAAATGGCCTTCTTCGAGGCAAAAAATCGGCACTTTTTTCTGTGGACGGGACAATTTATCCAAAATAGCGCCTGCGACGCCTTATGTTGTCCTCAAACCTGTACAGGGATGCGCTGGCCTGGTCTTTCATAGTGATGTGGCACCTATGTACATATAATGTACCACTGCATGCTATTACACATGTACAGACAGACGTGGAGTTACGAAGTCGGTAATAGCACCATCAGGGTTGGATTAAAAAAAATTTTTATTATCGAACTTTTTTTTAACTTTTTTGAATTTTTAAAAATTTTTTTTAAGATTTACTTTTTTTATTCCGGACCACAAAAATTTCGGTTCTCAACGTGAAAAATTGTCGAAAATTTTTGTAAGTATATTTGATTGCACTTGAGAATATAGGAATAGTTGACACCGACCAGTTGTGTTCACAAACGGACAGTAGCGAGGTTATATTTTTTACAATGAGCCAAATAACGTGACAATTCGCGTTGGGGATAGCCTGTCCACCATATGTACCAACATCTGTAGATTGTAGTATAAAAAGTGAAGGGAAAGTGAAGTCACGGGAAAGGTAAATGATTGGCACATTTTTTAAGCAAAGTTACATGAAAACAGCTGCATAACCCGCGGTGTTGGAACCAGTGGTTAATAAAAAAAATGTTTTATTCAAACCCCTTTTTTAAAAAAAAATTTTTTTTAATTTAAAAAATTTTTTTTTATTCCAGCCAAAAACTGCCCGAAACGAAAAAAAATGAGCGCTAAAGCAAAAAATAGTGGCATTTTTCTTCCATAACGTGTGGTAAGTGCATATAAAGCACTGACGACACGAAAACAATACTAAACAATGGTCAATGAGTACCAACAGTAGTCAGGTACACACCCGTACACTTCCCCCACGTGGTGTGGGTGCCTTCGTGTGGCTTTGTGACACCCAAGACGGCAAATTTGGGTGAAATTATTGCCTCTTGGTACACGACCAATGCAAATATGCGACAAACAGTGTAAATATAGAGTGAATATCACACCGAATCACTGCTTTCGGGTCTGTTGCATGGATAAATGCATGCCCACCCAGAATGAGTGGTGTGGGTTCCGTGCTGTTCGGTGTTCAAAGAACCACCACGCGTAACAGCTGTTACTATCCTTCCGTCGGGTCTAGACTACAGAACGAGTTCCACCGGAATAGACATTATCGACGGGCGTTTCACATCCCCTTCGAAATGACCCAATCGGAGATTGTAGTCAGCCATTCTCAACTCTCCCTCCGGTTCAAAGTACATACACTTCACGATCGGTTCGTACAGTACGTCGTACTCACGTTTATGTTTAGTTTGGTTGGGACCTCCAGTAGCACTTTCAGGCGTGCCACAGCCTGCTTCATTCTGTTGGCTGCTCATACATTCTTCAACTGAGGCACCATGCCACAGGGATCGCGTCTTTCCGACTGGCGCTATACGCATCGACACACTGACTGTGTGCGACTGCACAGGGTAGTCCAGTTCGGGTAGGTCGAAATACCGGGTGCGTTCCCTGAGCGCATTCTCAAGCACATTCGGCATGGACAACATCGGGTCCTTATTCCGACACATATCGTTGTATAATCCACAAGTCACGGGTTCGGAACCCACTTGGCAGTGGCATGCCCGGACTGTGGCGGTCTCCGTGTGGTAGCACCGTATCGGCACTCGGTTATCGAGTATCTCGCCGCACTTGTCCATCAATTGACGCGTCTTGGCGGATCTCGGATCCCGTGCGTTCTCGATCTCAAACAATCCGCGAACCTCGGAAGGTACCGGGCCATACAAACTCCGCACAAAGGTTCGTACGTCAGCGGGTTCACATTCAAATACTCCGAAACCCTGGATGCAAGCAATCGATCATGGGGTAGCTCCTCTGCATACACCATTTCAACAGATGGTCACTGTATCGGTGCGTGGTGAACACAATGTCAACCCACTTCTTCGTGCAACTGCCACGGTTCAGCGAACTCGGGTGCATTCAACCAATCCTCTTGCCACGATACCTCACGTATCTGGTACTCATCAAGCTCCTCTAGCGTGTACAGATCAATCACATTCTCCCTGATTGACTCTGACTCGGACTGGTATCTCTCACGAACGCGCGTACGTCCGGAATCCATATCCGAACTCACATAACGGGCCTGTCGCGCCGGCTGCGCTCGTCCGGTCTCTTGCCCCTTTCGATACTCGTCCAGATTCCTGCCCTTTCGCTCCCGGCTCCTTTGCCTTACGGATCTCATGCGCCTTCTGCGCCCTTTCCTCTTCCAGACACTCCTGCCCTTCCTACACGTGGGCTTCCTGCCCTTCCTCCGCACAGGTCCTCCTGCGCCTCGCGCGCCCGTACCTCGCTCAGCCATTCATCATACAGCTCTTGCGCCCTTTGCGCCTGGCTAGCGGCCAACAAACTCGTCCGCCGGTACCCAGCATGGAACTCCTGCGCTACTTGCGCCTGTCCAGCTTTCGTGTCCGGTCGGTACACCTCTTTGTCTGACTGGTCCAATCGACCACAACTGCGGTCTCCTGAATGACCGACTTTCGTACTGCTGCGGCCTTCGCTCTGACCGACTTTGTCACTGCGACCGTTCCCCTGGTCGACTTTCTCTCTACGACCGTTCCACTGGTCGACTTTCACACTGCGGTCCTCACGCCGACCGACTTCTCCATCCGACTTCTGGTCCTCCAACTGACCGTCGGTTCGCTCCAAAAACCCAAAAGTATTACATTTTCAATAAACGAAACATCATTCTCCTCATCCCACATCATCCACTCGGTCCCTCTGTGACCGATGGGAAGATGCTTCACTGCCTCGCCCGACTGACCTATCCATCCGCCTGTCTGTTCTCTCTGCCTCGGCGGACTGCTGCGGTCATCGGCGGCTTTCGTCCGGGAATTGACATCCGGCATTGCGTTGTTCGACCGGGAATTGACGTCCGGCATTGGTTCGCGACGAATGGACTCGCCGCTTGAAGAATGCATCGGTGCTACGAATCAATCAAGCCACACCGATGAGTCGACGCACGAATCAATCAAGTTTGTCGACTGGATTAGTAACCGGGGTGCGAATCAATCAAGCTTCCCCGGACCGAGGTGCGAATCAATCAAGCTTCCTCGGTACCTGATCTAGAAAATCTGCAAAAGCTGGAAGTCCCAGTCAGGTTAGGTTAGGTACATAAATGTATATGACATGCAATAGGACGAACTCACAAACCTCAACCAACGTTGCGAATCAATCAAGCGTCGAAGGTTTATTGGCCTGGAGACGAACAACCTTTTCCAATAGTAGGTCACTGTGGTTATGGCGGAAGATTTGGGTATCTAACTATTAAAAGTGAAGATTGCTTATATAGGTTTTGGGACGTAGTGTCTAAGGATACATCACACACATAAGGTATGGATTATAAAAACAAGAAAAGTTACTGTATGCAAAGTATGCAAATTTACCATACGACACACGCAAAAAGGAGAGACTTAATCCCTCACTCGAACGATCGCTAACCACGTAATAACGAACGTTCATGTAACACAGTCACGCAAGGGAACATCAACCGAACTGCTCATTTACGCAGGTTGACTCGCCTGCACGCATAGCGCTTTCCGGACTGAATTCAAAACCGACCAATCACAGTACCGGTCTACTTATGTCCCTTGACTTCACGTGTCCCTCACGTGTCGTATTCCAAACGACAACTTGGATACTTACGCGTTCGCGTAAACTCTAACCATGAAGTATCATGGATATCTTCTTGCTCATGTACATGTGTGATCATATGAGAGGCCATGTGAGTGTGTGCACTATGTCTAGATGCCACAAAACAACGATTATGGCACCCAATACACCCATGGTAAGGTCAGGTGATGTCAACAGTAGCAATTTTTATGCAAAAATAGCACTTTTAGAGCAAAAAATAGAGAGATTTTCGAATTTTGAAATAATAAAAAAAATTTTTTTTAACTTTTCGAACGAATTTAAAAAAAATTTTTTTTATTAAAAAAATTTTTTTTTAGAAACCACTGGTTGGAACGATAATTTTGGACTTCAAGCAGATTTGACTTCCTGGAATAACTGAATGCGCACATAATGACGGCTGCTTAGGTTGCTTAGCAGAGCCACGGACTGTCTAACGTTGTAATGACATTGTACCGATGCGAAGTACAAGCGCCGCAGGCGATTTTTTGAGAAAAAACCAGCAGAAACATGCATTTTCACCACAAAAAGGGGGAAATAATAAAGAAAGTTGTGAAATAATAAAAAAGTGAACTTACTTTTCTAATTTTTAAAAACCGAAAAAGTGGCGAACTTTTTTTTAAAAAAAATTTTTTTTTACACAAATTTTTTACTTTTTTTAACCCAACCCTGAGCACCATCGTGTTTCTCAAATACGAAAACCACATATACAACTTTAATATTTCTGGTAACCAACTTTTTGACTAAATTCTACTTCGGGAAGCACTCATTCCATACAAAAAGTCATCGTCATGGTCTGGGACCGATCTCAGGCATGGAGTCACGAAGTCGGCGATAGCACCATCGTATTTCTCAAATGCGAAAACCCTATATGGGATATGAACATTCCTGATGTTAAGTAACGTCTGGGCCGTGACGAGTAATTTGTAGAAAAACGGGAAAGAACGTTTTTACAAAAATGTTGACTGTATCTTGCCCGCATTCACGCTTGTGGGTGCGCAGCGGGACGAAATTCAGAATATTTGACTCTTCAAAAAAAAATTTAAATTTTTTTTTAAATTAACCACTGTTTTTTAAGCAACCCTGTTGCCCGGTGCTGCGTTAGGGCAGTGTGCGGTGTTGAGGTTCCTGATAACCTAACACTTTCGTTTTGTGTCTAACTATCTTGAGGGCTGTCCCAGCACACCTATAATCGCCTTCTTGATTCAGCACACTAAAACGAACTTTTGAGCAAAATCAGCTAAGATGACCGCAAAAAACCATTCAACTTCAATAGCATCAGGAATGTCACGTGACCAAAATGGACATCGGGTTCTCATAGTGCAATGCGCAGGCCACAAGAGCGTGGAAGGCTCGTTAGGTCTGGTTGGCTATCTGCTGGCAGAATGGCCAGCAATATGTGCGAGTACATACATATGTATGTATAACTTGGGGATCGCACTCAAGTTCCGTTCTATGTATCTATTTCTTACGTAACTTGAGTCACATAATATAAGTTGTGGCTTCCCAGAAAACTCTGTTTTTGTCCTGCATCCTGGCACATACTGGAATTTTCAATGTGAGTTTGTTTGGTCCCTTCAAAGTTTATGTCAACTTTTTTTACTTTCGTTTATTTTTAGGGGTCTCCTGATCTTTTGTAAAGGTCGTTGTGCAAGCGCTACAGCTTACAGTTTGGAATATATACCTGTTCGCAATTCGCACCCATTTATCGTCCAGTCCGTTCCATCTCAGAAGCCGTATTTGTTTGCCAGGTGGTATTTCAACTGAAATGAGAAAAACAAAGTGTGTGTGTGTTGTGTGTGTGTGTGTGTGTGTGTGTGTGTGTGTGTGTGTGTGTGTGTGTGTGTGTGTGTGTGTGTGTGTGTGTGTGTGTGTGTGTGTGTGTGTGTGTGTGTGTGTGTGTGTGTGTGTGTGTGTGTGTGTGTGTGTGTGTGTGTGTGTGTGTGTGTGTGTGTGTGTGTGTGTGTGTGTGTGTGTGTGTGTGTGTGTGTGTGTGTGTGTGTGTGTGTGTGTGTGTGTGTGTGTGTGTGTGTGTGTGTGTGTGTGTGTGTGTGTGTGTGTGTGTGTGTGTGTGTGTGTGTGTGTGTTGTATACTCCAACTACGAGCAAACGAGACGGCTTTCTTTGAGCTTGGCTTGTGCACATCCAAAAATGTTCCGGTTCCACGTATTTCGAAAACGAAAGAAAGGGAAACGCACGTATTGGTCGCACAATGACTTTGTAAGAATTGGTCAAATTTTTTCCTGAATCGAAAAGCAGGAAAGCGACGGGGCAATGACGTTGCGTTGCGCGATCACACACAAAGTATGCAGTCAGTAACGTGTTTCAGACTCGCAGCAACGTGGGTGCTCTGCTAGACTATTTTCAGATGAAAATGTTTTGTGAGAATCACAAATAGCACAGTTGTTAAGACTAAGAGTGGCTGAACGTGAAAATCAGGATTGATTTGATAAATTCTTATATGATCATTGTGCGACCAATATTTGATAAAAACACGGTCTTCACCTCAGTGCGTAAATTACGTTTTGACTCCCAAAACATTTGCGTGTTGAACAACGTTGCTGTTCGCGTAAGCACGCAACAAATTGAGCCCAGCCAGCTGGAACTTGTCATCATCTTTGGCCCAATCTTTTTCTTTTATTTTCGAAAAACGTGTGGCTGGAGCATTTTTGAATCTGGCCAAACAAGCCTTAAAAAAGTCGTCTCATGAGCTCGTGGTTGGGTTATACGTCGATTTCACCCGCAAAGCATGCAATACGTGGCTACAGTAACCCGAATCCTGAACCATTTTTTGGTACATGGAATCTAGTGTGAAGCCTCTGCACACGTGCGTTTCTCATTCTTCTCACTGAGAGAATATCGAACAACGATTACTGGAGAAAAGAGAAAATTACTGCCTGTCAAAATCTGGTTCAATTTGAAAAAATCGCCGATATCCCCCTTACAATGCACGAAATTAGGGGATGTATTATAATAAGTCATTGTATGTATACATTATGCAAGCAATAACCAACGAGCAGCCGTGATTCATGATTGGACTGGTAGAAAACTCGTGTTTATGGATTGCACTTTTAAGCAGGGTTGGGCAAAAAAAAAAGACCGCGTTTTTCTATAAAAAACAACGTTTTTTTTAAAAAAACGCCTGGGTCGTTTTTTGTTTTTTTTAAATCCTTAATTTCCTTATTTTTCCTGATTTTTAACGGAAAGTACCCGGATTATCAAGGAAAATCAATTTTTTGTCCCATTTTTTTCAAAAAAATTTCGACCAATTTTTACTTTGTCGAGATACGTCGATATACGGAGTTTGACTTTCAGTGAAGACCCCGGCCAAAGTTGGTCCCATGATGCGGGTCTGACATGGGATCTTAACAACTCGCTAGAAAAGGGTTGAAACCCGTTTATTTTGCCTCAGACCCCTCCCCCACGACCAAAAAACAAAAAAAAAAAAAACAAAAAAACCCACCCCCCCACACACAAAAAAAAAACAACACAAAAAAAAAAAAAAAATTATTACAAACAAAATTATTATAAAAAAAAAACAAACCACACACATTATAATCCCCCCCCCCCAGATTTGAGGGGGGCCGGGGGGGTCCCTCAAGGGCGAGGGGTGTGGTTGGATGATAAGAATCTCCCCCTAATTTCGTGCATTGTTAGGGGGTATTGGCGATTTTTTATTGAACAGATTTTGAAGGCAGTTTTTTCTCTTTTCTCAGTTAGCGTTGTTCGCATATTCTTCAGGAGAAGATGAGAACGCAGTGTGCAGAGGCTTCCACTAGATTCCATGTACCAAAAAATGGTTCAGGATTCGGTTACTGTAGCCATGTATTGCATGCTTTGCGGGTGAAATCGACGTATAACCCAACCACGAGCTCATGAGACGACTTTTTTAAGGCTTGTTTGGCCAGATTCAAAATGCTCCAGCCACACGTTTTTCGAAAATAAAAGAAAAAGATTGGGCCAAAGATGATGACAAGTTCCAGCTGGCTGGGCTCAATTTGTTGCGTGCTTACGCGAACAGCAACGTTGTTCAACACGCAAATGTTTTGGAGTCAAAACGTAATTTACGCACTGAGGTGAAGACCGTGTTTTTATCAAATATTGGTCGCACAATGATCATATAAGAATTTATCAAATCAATCCTATTTTCACGTTCAGCCACTCTTAGTCTTAACAACTGTGCTATTTGTGATTCTCACAAAACATTTTCATCTGAAAATAGTCTAGCAGAGCACCCACGTTGCTGCGAGTCTGAAACACGTTACTGACTGCATACTTTGTGTGTGATCGCGCAACGCAACGTCATTGCCCCGTCGCTTTCCTGCTTTTCGATTCAGGAAAAAATTTGACCAATTCTTACAAAGTCATTGTGCGACCAATACGTGCGTTTCCCTTTCTTTCGTTTTCGAAATACGTGGAACCGGAACATTTTTGGATGTGCACAAGCCAAGCTCAAAGAAAGCCGTCTCGTTTGCTCGTAGTTTGAGTATAACACACACACACACACACACACACACACACACACACACACACACACACACACACACACACACACACACACACACACACACACACACACACACACACACACACACACACACACACACACACACACACACACACACACACACACACACACACACACACACACACACACACACACACACACACACACACACACACACACACACACACACACACACACACACACACACACACACACACACACACACACACTTTGTTTTTCTCATTTCAGTTGAAATACCACCTGGCAAACAAATACGGCTTCTGAGATGGAACGGACTGGACGATAAATGGGTGCGAATTGCGAACAGGTATATATTCCAAACTGTAAGCTGTAGCGCTTGCACAACGACCTTTACAAAAGATCAGGAGACCCCTAAAAATAAACGAAAGTAAAAAAAGTTGACATAAACTTTGAAGGGACCAAACAAACTCACATTGAAAATTCCAGTATGTGCCAGGATGCAGGACAAAAACAGAGTTTTCTGGGAAGCCACAACTTATATTATGTGACTCAAGTTACGTAAGAAATAGATACATAGAACGGAACTTGAGTGCGATCCCCAAGTTATACATACATATGTATGTACTCGCACATATTGCTGGCCATTCTGCCAGCAGATAGCCAACCAGACCTAACGAGCCTTCCACGCTCTTGTGGCCTGCGCATTGCACTATGAGAACCCGATGTCCATTTTGGTCACGTGACATTCCTGATGCTATTGAAGTTGAATGGTTTTTTGCGGTCATCTTAGCTGATTTTGCTCAAAAGTTCGTTTTAGTGTGCTGAATCAAGAAGGCGATTATAGGTGTGCTGGGACAGCCCTCAAGATAGTTAGACACAAAACGAAAGTGTTAGGTTATCAGGAACCTCAACACCGCACACTGCCCTAACGCAGCACCGGGCAACAGGGTTGCTTAAAAAACAGTGGTTAATTTTAAAAAAAATTTAAAATTTTTTTTTGAAGAGTCAAATATTCTGAATTTCGTCCCGCTGCGCACCCACAAGCGTGAATGCGGGCAAGATACAGTCAACATTTTTGTAAAAACGTTCTTTCCCGTTTTTCTACAAATTACTCGTCACGGCCCAGACGTTACTTAACATCAGGAATGTTCATATCCCATATAGGGTTTTCGCATTTGAGAAATACGATGGTGCTATCGCCGACTTCGTGACTCCATGCCTGAGATCGGTCCCAGACCATGACGATGACTTTTTGTATGGAATGAGTGCTTCCCGAAGTAGAATTTAGTCAAAAAGTTGGTTACCAGAAATATTAAAGTTGTATATGTGGTTTTCGTATTTGAGAAACACGATGGTGCTCAGGGTTGGGTTAAAAAAAGTAAAAAATTTGTGTAAAAAAAAATTTTTTTTAAAAAAAAGTTCGCCACTTTTTCGGTTTTTAAAAATTAGAAAAGTAAGTTCACTTTTTTATTATTTCACAACTTTCTTTATTATTTCCCCCTTTTTGTGGTGAAAATGCATGTTTCTGCTGGTTTTTTCTCAAAAAATCGCCTGCGGCGCTTGTACTTCGCATCGGTACAATGTCATTACAACGTTAGACAGTCCGTGGCTCTGCTAAGCAACCTAAGCAGCCGTCATTATGTGCGCATTCAGTTATTCCAGGAAGTCAAATCTGCTTGAAGTCCAAAATTATCGTTCCAACCAGTGGTTTCTAAAAAAAAATTTTTTTAATAAAAAAAATTTTTTTTTAAATTCGTTCGAAAAGTTAAAAAAAATTTTTTTTATTATTTCAAAATTCGAAAATCTCTCTATTTTTTGCTCTAAAAGTGCTATTTTTGCATAAAAATTGCTACTGTTGACATCACCTGACCTTACCATGGGTGTATTGGGTGCCATAATCGTTGTTTTGTGGCATCTAGACATAGTGCACACACTCACATGGCCTCTCATATGATCACACATGTACATGAGCAAGAAGATATCCATGATACTTCATGGTTAGAGTTTACGCGAACGCGTAAGTATCCAAGTTGTCGTTTGGAATACGACACGTGAGGGACACGTGAAGTCAAGGGACATAAGTAGACCGGTACTGTGATTGGTCGGTTTTGAATTCAGTCCGGAAAGCGCTATGCGTGCAGGCGAGTCAACCTGCGTAAATGAGCAGTTCGGTTGATGTTCCCTTGCGTGACTGTGTTACATGAACGTTCGTTATTACGTGGTTAGCGATCGTTCGAGTGAGGGATTAAGTCTCTCCTTTTTGCGTGTGTCGTATGGTAAATTTGCATACTTTGCATACAGTAACTTTTCTTGTTTTTATAATCCATACCTTATGTGTGTGATGTATCCTTAGACACTACGTCCCAAAACCTATATAAGCAATCTTCACTTTTAATAGTTAGATACCCAAATCTTCCGCCATAACCACAGTGACCTACTATTGGAAAAGGTTGTTCGTCTCCAGGCCAATAAACCTTCGACGCTTGATTGATTCGCAACGTTGGTTGAGGTTTGTGAGTTCGTCCTATTGCATGTCATATACATTTATGTACCTAACCTAACCTGACTGGGACTTCCAGCTTTTGCAGATTTTCTAGATCAGGTACCGAGGAAGCTTGATTGATTCGCACCTCGGTCCGGGGAAGCTTGATTGATTCGCACCCCGGTTACTAATCCAGTCGACAAACTTGATTGATTCGTGCGTCGACTCATCGGTGTGGCTTGATTGATTCGTAGCACCGATGCATTCTTCAAGCGGCGAGTCCATTCGTCGCGAACCAATGCCGGACGTCAATTCCCGGTCGAACAACGCAATGCCGGATGTCAATTCCCGGACGAAAGCCGCCGATGACCGCAGCAGTCTGCCGAGGCAGAGAGAACAGACAGGCGGATGGATAGGTCAGTCGGGCGAGGCAGTGAAGCATCTTCCCATCGGTCACAGAGGGACCGAGTGGATGATGTGGGATGAGGAGAATGATGTTTCGTTTATTGAAAATGTAATACTTTTGGGTTTTTGGAGCGAACCGACGGTCAGTTGGAGGACCAGAAGTCGGATGGAGAAGTCGGTCGGCGTGAGGACCGCAGTGTGAAAGTCGACCAGTGGAACGGTCGTAGAGAGAAAGTCGACCAGGGGAACGGTCGCAGTGACAAAGTCGGTCAGAGCGAAGGCCGCAGCAGTACGAAAGTCGGTCATTCAGGAGACCGCAGTTGTGGTCGATTGGACCAGTCAGACAAAGAGGTGTACCGACCGGACACGAAAGCTGGACAGGCGCAAGTAGCGCAGGAGTTCCATGCTGGGTACCGGCGGACGAGTTTGTTGGCCGCTAGCCAGGCGCAAAGGGCGCAAGAGCTGTATGATGAATGGCTGAGCGAGGTACGGGCGCGCGAGGCGCAGGAGACCTGTGCGGAGGAAGGGCAGGAAGCCCACGTGTAGGAAGGGCAGGAGTGTCTGGAAGAGGAAAGGGCGCAGAAGGCGCATGAGATCCGTAAGGCAAAGGAGCCGGGAGCGAAAGGGCAGGAATCTGGACGAGTATCGAAAGGGCAAGAGACCGGACGAGCGCAGCCGGCGCGACAGGCCCGTTATGTGAGTTCGGATATGGATTCCGGACGTACGCGCGTTCGTGAGAGATACCAGTCCGAGTCAGAGTCAATCAGGGAGAATGTGATTGATCTGTACACGCTAGAGGAGCTTGATGAGTACCAGATACGTGAGGTATCGTGGCAAGAGGATTGGTTGAATGCACCCGAGTTCGCTGAACCGTGGCAGTTGCACGAAGAAGTGGTTGACATTGTGTTCACCACGCACCGATACAGTGACCATCTGTTGAAATGGTTGTATGCAGAGGAGCTACCCCATGATCGATTGCTTGCATCCAGGGTTTCGGAGTATTTGAATGTGAACCCGCTGACGTACGAACCTTTGTGCGAGTTTGATGGCCGGTACCTTACCGAGGTTCGCGGATTGTTTGAGATCGAGAACGCACGGGATCCGAGATCCGCCAAGACGCGTCAATTGATGGACAAGTGCGGCGAGATACTCGATAACCGAGTGCCGATACGAGTGCTACCATATGGAGACCGCCACAGTCCGGGCATGCCACTGCAAGAGGGTTCCGAACCCGTGACTTGTGGATTATACAACGATATGTGTCGGAATAAGGACCCGATGTTGTCCATGCCGAATGTGCTTGAGAATGCGCTCAGGGAACGCACCCGGTATTTCGACCTACCCGAACTGGACTACCCTGTGCAGTCGCACACAGTCAGTGTGTCGATGCGTATAGCGCCAGTCGGAAAGACGCGATCCCTGTGGCATGGTGCCTCAGTTGAAGAATGTATGAGCAGCCAACAGAATGAAGCAGGCTGTGGCACGCCTGAAAGTGCTACTGGAGGTCCCAACCAAACTAAACATAAACGTGAGTACGACGTACTGTACGAACCGATCGTGAAGTGTATGTACTTTGAACCGGAGGGAGAGTTGAGAATGGCTGACTACAATCTCCGATTGGGTCATTTCGAAGGGGATGTGAAACGCCCGTCGATAATGTCTATTCCGGTGGAACTCGTTCTGTAGTCTAGACCCGACGGAAGGATAGTAACAGCTGTTACGCGTGGTGGTTCTTTGAACACCGAACAGCACGGAACCCACACCACTCATGTGACTGGGTGGGCATGCATTTATCCATGCAACAGACCCGAAAGCAGTGATTCGGTGTGATATTCACTATATATTTACACTGTTTGTCGCATATTTGCATTGGTCGTGTACCAAGAGGCAATAATTTCACCCAAATTTGCCGTCTTGGGTGTCACAAAGCCACACGAAGGCACCCACACCACGTGGGGGAAGTGTACGGGTGTGTACCTGACTACTGTTGGTACTCATTGACCATTGTTTAGTATTGTTTTCGTGTCGTCAGTGCTTTATATGCACTTACCACACGTTATGGAAGAAAAATGCCACTATTTTTTGCTTTAGCGCTCATTTTTTTTTCGTTTCGGGCAGTTTTTGGCTGGAATAAAAAAAATTTTTTTAAATTAAAAAAAATTTTTTTTTAAAAAAGGGGTTTGAATAAAAAATTTTTTTTATTAACCACTGGTTCCAACACCGCGGGTTATGCAGCTGTTTTCATGTAACTTTGCTTAAAAAATGTGCCAATCATTTACCTTTCCCGTGACTTCACTTTCCCTTCACTTTTTATACTACAATCTACAGATGTTGGTACATATGGTGGACAGGCTATCCCCAACGCGAATTGTCACGTTATTTGGCTCATTGTAAAAAATATAACCTCGCTACTGTCCGTTTGTGAACACAACTGGTCGGTGTCAACTATTCCTATATTCTCAAGTGCAATCAAATATACTTACAAAAATTTTCGACAATTTTTCACGTTGAGAACCGAAATTTTTGTGGTCCGGAATAAAAAAAGTAAATCTTAAAAAAAATTTTTAAAAATTCAAAAAAGTTAAAAAAAAGTTCGATAATAAAAAATTTTTTTAATCCAACCCTGATGGTGCTATTACCGACTTCGTAACTCCACGTCTGTCTGTACATGTGTAATAGCATGCAGTGGTACATTATATGTACATAGGTGCCACATCACTATGAAAGACCAGGCCAGCGCATCCCTGTACAGGTTTGAGGACAACATAAGGCGTCGCAGGCGCTATTTTGGATAAATTGTCCCGTCCACAGAAAAAAGTGCCGATTTTTTGCCTCGAAGAAGGCCATTTTTGGACATTTCAGCCCATTTTGGGCAACTTTTTTGTTAAAAAACAGTCTGAGTTTGAAAAAAATTTAAATTGTTTAATTAACAACTTTTTTGAATCAACGCTACTTCTGGGCACCCCAAACGCTGCGATGCTGACTCACACAAAAGTGAACAAAACACAACACACCACCAGAATACAAACCCGCCGCTGCTTATATTGAGAGAATAAAAAGAGAAAAAGTAATGTGGGTTAGGCTAAGCGGCGTTTGAATTTAAAACCACCAATAGAAAAACGCAAGACATGTGCTGATCTAAAACAGGTAAATTGTGGTGAAGTGACTATGGGATGCGTTAAGTGGGATGGCTTCACAGATATGTAGCACCACCGCGTTTCTCTCGGGCACGAAAACCCCATTGCGATATTAACATTGTAGTGTCAGGTAACGTTTGGGTCCTGGAGGAACGTTTCTACAAGAATGTCAGCTGTATCTTGTCCGCAATCGTGCATGCCAGCAAGCAGCAGGACTAAATTTTGCGTGTGCTCAGCAAGGTGCCTTTGCCAGGATTGCATCGCAAGCAAATCAACACTTTTGCTCGATTATTTTGTTCATATTAACGCAATATCATGGTCATGAGAGCAGATTTTTTCGCAAGGCAAGATTTGTTGACCCAGTTGCAATTTTGCAGCTTTATTCGATGACAATGACAGCTCTCCATAAATGTGTGCGATTCTCGCACAAGATGCAAGATGTGGTCTTGGACATTTGCGGTGTTTGTCCTGTGCAGCCCAAGTTTTTTTTTATTTTTGGTTAATAATCCCGTAAAGAAAAGACTCACCAAAACAGAGACTAGCAAGTTCTAAAAATCTGACTAGAGTGGCGTTGTACTTATTTTCTCTGCCGTAAGACTCTTGCCAAACATAAAGAGCGTCGCAGTCAGACTTGGGAATTTTCCCCATGTGACCCAGCTCACTTTTGTTTCACCCCCTATGTTCCGACCTGGGTGCCTTCGTTGACCAGCACAGCATTGATCGTGTGAGCGATCGGATAAAAACTGGAAACTTGCCATTGATTTCTCGAACAATAGGCAGGAACAGTGGATACACTGAAAGGATGAGATAATAGAAGGAATAGCGGAAATTCGCTGCGTTCCGTCACGGAACTTACAATTTATGTTCCTCGCAATCAGTATGACCGCACCTTAACTTCCTCGCCAAAAGATATGTGCAAAAACTGACTTGAAATTTTAATTCAACGCTCAATCAAACCCCAAAGTTGGCACGATGGCACTTCGCCCTTCAACGTAAAGGTGGGAACAGAAATGTCATGTGACCGACCAAGCGGACACGTGTGACAGCTTGATGGTACAGGGTGTGTACAGGGTATTGTGCTTTCGAAAACGTGGCGTTCTCAACGTTTCCTACTTATTTGGGTCCGGCGACATCGTCGCCCTTTGCGGTATCGTCGTTCTTATTAACAACGTCGTCCTTTAGGTCTTCGTCGCGCATAAATGGATAACGTCGCGCGTAACCATAAATGTGTACTGACTGCCAGGTAGTACGTATGTACATACTGTACCTATTATTTTATCAGCGCAAAAGACAACATCATGTATGATTAGGACGAACTGAAATGAGAGTACAGTACATTCCTGAAAATATCATGAAAGAATCAGAGGGAACACAAAGCCGATAAGTGAAAATATCGCGCAAGTGTCAGGAAGCAAGAACAACAGATACATGACAGACCTGTACACATGTATAGACAGATTATGAACAACAGTGGACATGAGATATATCAATGAACATGTACATATACAAGAATAACATAACAGCTGTAAAACACCATCAGGCCTGAAGAAATGACAGATTTAGCTGGAACAGAGGGAAACAGGCAAGAACACTAATGCTCAATTCACATTATGTCTAATCTTCCAAGCTCATCATCATAGCAACACCGAAGTCGCCAAGTTGGCGATTACGAGCAGCCCGACGAGGCATTATTGGCTAAATTTATGTTGCTGTAAGTCATCAAAAAAAAACACAAAAAAAACACAAAGCAAGGCAACAACAACGCAACAATCTAAACAGAGAGCAGAAAGAAACTTGATTGTGTTTGGCAGACACAATGCAGCAGACAAATACCAACTTTCGTGTGTGTTGCCTTGCCTGCTCTGGTACACCTGGTGCTCTCAATAATTCGTCTCACCTGCTGAACGCTGATTGGATGCAAGTTTGAATTTGAAATTACCGTCCAAATCGTTCCTATGCGTTATACATACATACTATATACCACCACAGGTACACAAAAGTGTGAAATGCAGCTGTAAACAAAGCTTATCTGACATCATTGTTCTGATTCAGTAATGGTGCTGATGAGCTTGGCTGTCGATACATAAAGTAATCACAAAATCGATAAAACCCTTCCCCTTTTCCCACTCTCCCCCACCTGTCCCCGCCCACCACCAACACCCCCCCCAACCCCCCCCCCCTTCCCAAACACCAGACCAAAAAACGGATTACATTAAAGTTTAGATCAAGAAAAACCGATAAAAGTTCAAAGAAAAACGGCCACAATAATTAAAAGTAAGACAAGGCGCCCTTTTTTTTTTTTCCCAAGAAAAAGCCGGGGAATGTTCCTTTTCTTAATTTTATCCACCTGGCCAAAGAACCACCTCCCCAACCAGGGGCCGCGCGCGAGCCCATAATCTCGTTATCTTATTCTTCTTTCTACAAACCATACATCGGGTATTGGGACAACCCGACCTCTCCCCCTCCCCTCCTCTGTTATTACAATACGTGGGCTCGCGCCGGTATATCGATATCACGCAAACACGCGACGAAAAAGAACGACACGATATAAGGCGGAGGGAGAATACAGAAAGAAAGGAGGGGGAAACATTTGGAAACACCCCTTAAGAAGCCCTCCGACAGCCCTCGCCAACCACCAATTTTCAGCCCCCTGGAGGTCCGCCACCCTCTGGAGGGGGAACCTTTTCTTCAAAAAAAAGGGAAATTTTGCGAAAAAGTGGAACCGCCGGTGCAGGAACCCCAAATGAGGTGAAGGTAAAACAACACGTGGATAAGAAAAAAAAAAAAGAAAAATGCCCCAAGGGGCATAAAAGAAATATGGTTCCCTGGCTGACTGGCATAAAAGAACGATACTAGCTTGCACGACTTTGCTGATGTTTCATTAGGCACTGGAATAAACGTAAGTGTGTTCTGAGCTGTTTGATACCGAACAGTAGACATTGAACCATATTCCCGGCGCGAGCTCTTTTGAACCAACGCCCAGCCGATATCGAAACTTTCGTGCAAACCCAGGCAACTGTTTCTTCTTTTCAACCTCACGACGGTAACTGTGCAGTCTTCGGTTGCGCACGATGGATCAACATGGAGAGGAGTAAAGAAAATATTGCAATCTTTCAATATCTCCGTGCCCTGTGTCTCTGGTGGCAAGACAGCACGCGCCGGGAATATGGTTCAATGTCTACTGTTCGGTATCAAACAGCTCAGAACACACTTACGTTTATTCCAGTGCCTAATGAAACATCAGCAAAGTCGTGCAAGCTAGTATCGTTCTTTTATGCCAGTCAGCCAGGGAACCATATTTCTTTTATGCCCCTTGGGGCATTTTTCTTTCTTGTGTCGTTCTTTTATATCGCGCAAGCGTCAAACAGAGAACCCGGATAAATCAGGCACAGAAAGTTTTCAGTTCCGGCAAGCAATGGTTCTAACTAAGAAAATGTCGACCGTCAGACTTTTCTCAAGTAATCAACGCACATGAGCGCAATGAGGTGTGGGGGTTAGTTTAAGGATGCTGTACTTTTTGGCAGGATATATGAATCGGTGGTTATCGTGACATAAGGCCAATTTTGTGTTTCGATTTCACTATGGGGTTCTAACAATGGAGACACGCTTGTGTCTGCGTCTTCACCCACCACTGAAACAAAACTAACGCAGTGCCCCACGCGCATGTCTATGCTTTTGAGGAACATGGTAACTTGTCAAGTTATTTATTTTTTTTAATTTACCGCCAGGTATGTATTTGACACCCTAGGTACCATCATTTATAGCGCACTGAATGCGCATCGTCTCAGAGAATGGCACTTGTTGGTTTAGTACCAAGCAAAGCTGTGCAATGAACTTCCATGCCCCCTGTCCCTCCAGCTTCAGCAATGAAATGAGTGTCAAACATCAGTCTCCAGATTGCTTTGGTGTTGGCCGCCGCATCTGATCTTGGATTCAATGTTACGTAAAAACTACTATTTAACTTTCCCACGAAACTAAAATTATAAATGCGGAAAAAGCTTCGAATGTTAGAGAGCAACAGCAATTTTAATTAAGAAGTTGATATCTTGTGGGTATTTTATCATGAATGATATCACAGCGCATAAACTGCAAACCGCACCTGTGCTTAATAATTAATCTCAAATAAAAACACAAAAAAACTGAAAAATGTTACCCAGAATTCATTAAAAGTTAGTAAAATACAACAAAGTTCGCTGCGCGCGTGGATGTTTGAACCCGCGACCTTTTCGTCTTCAGTGATGCGCGTTAGACCGTTCGGACATAACTGCTTCGCCACTTTCCTTCACAAACCTTACTATGTACATAACTACGCGTGCATTGCTGCATTGCCTGTTGTGCTGGCTGCCTGTGTGTGTGTGTGTGCTGGCTGCCTGCCTGTGTGTGTGTGCTGGCTGGCCGGCTGTGTGTTGTGTGTAATACATTGTGCGCTTTATGAATCAGGCAACTACGTAGCGTGCACTAATGCCTTGTTGTGTGTGTCTGAGCGTCCATTATGGCTCTTTTTGAGCTGAAAAACATTTAACCAATTGGAATTAATATATGTTTGACGTAACAACGATTAAAAACACATATCACCGCTGATTTTGACTTTAGAACCATACTTTCTGTACAAAAAGTCATGGTCTGGAACCGCTCATACTAAAAGTTACGAACTCGGCGATAGCACCACCGTGTTTCTCGAGTGCGAAAACCACATAAACAACTTTAATAGTTCTGGTAACCCAACTTTTCGGCGAAATTTTACTTCGGGAAGCACACTTTACATACAAAAAGTCGTGGTCATGGTCTGGAACCGGTCTCAGTCGTGGAGTTACGAAGTCGGCGATAGCACCATCGTGTTTCTCGTGTGCGAAAACCCTATATGCGATATTAACATTTTTGGTGTTCAGTAACGTCTGGGCCCTGACTAGTTTTTTGTGGAAAAAAAAAGGGAAAGAACGTTTTTACAAAAATGACAACTGTATCTTGCCCGCGATTGCGCGTATGGGCACGCAGCGGGATGAAATTTTGTGTGGCCATTTTGGGGCACGGTATATACATTGTGTGCAAGTTTGAGCTCATTCGGTTGAGTATTGTTGAAATAGCGCACGATCAAAATTTTCAGAAAGCGCACTATAGGGAATGAACCATATGTCGCTTAGCATTACCATGCTAGCTCCGACAACACTAAACACCACACAACCAACCCAAACCACGCACAACACCGCCCACAAAAAGTTATTGTAAATGTGATAGCACCAAACAATGTATCTCGGCAGTAGCTTTCGAACGATATATAACAAGCCCCAATAAATTCTTACGCTTAAGGGCAGAGGCTAAAAAATTGCTTTTTTGACGATTCTGGAATGAACAGTCACGTCACCGTGTGCGATTTCGGAATTTTGAACGTTTCTTGTCCATAGTAAGAGATAGTATGGGCATGTTATATATCGTTCGATAGCTACGTTGGAGCTACATCGTTTGATGCTACCAAATGTGCAATAATCTTTAACAGTGACGACTTATAGCCAAATATCTTATTCAGGCTGGCATGGCTGCAGCAGCCGGATCATGGGGTTTGAAGTCTTGAAACTCGTCTAGATTGTTGGACTGTGCGTTTATCTGACTTTCTCGCAACGCAATACGTGGCTTATTTACATCACATTTCCGTCAATGAATGCAACTATGCAGTTTAGGGGCAATTTTTAGGTCTTTTTCGGCGTGTCGCGCCGCTATCTAAGTGTTTCCAAATTTAAAAACCTTATTTTATGGTACTTTCGAAAATGCTCTGTTTTTCTATTGCATTTTCATTTTCGCAACACAAAGCGCGGCCTCAAAATTTAGAGACAAACTTGTGTTATCGAAAAATGTGGCCGATTTTTGGAACATTTCGCACCCTCACCGAGTGAAGCAATGCTTTGAGCGACTGAAGTTTTCATGATAAGTTATCCAGAAGCGGTTGTATTCCTATCCACGTGTTACTTGACTTTCAACTCATTTAGGGTTTCTGCACCGGTCGTTTCAAGTTGTGAAAAAATTCACTTTTTCCTGGAACGAAAAGTCGCTCTACCAAGAGATTGCGAATCTCTAGGGAGCTTAACATTTGTGCGTGACATATGCTGTCACAGTGCATTCCAACGATGTATAACACTGCGCTCTGCTGCCCTTCCTTCGGTTGTGTCCCGAGCCCTTTAATAAGAGCGACGATACCGCAAAGGACGACGTTGTCACACAATCCTTATTTGCGTCCGTGTGATGGACGACCACGTGATAGCTGCACAACCGCAGTGCACTTACATACAACGCGCAAGCGCGATGTAGGACTTTAGGCACGCTGCCAACTAAAAGCTGATGAAAATTTTAAAAAATTGCATCCACAGGGCGGCAGAGTTGTCAAAAAATTTAATTGCTTCAATTTTGACGTTTGAAAGCAAATCTTTGTAACAAAGAGGGAGGGCGGGACAAACATAAAGGGCTCGCCCGGATAGGATAAAAAAAACCGAATATGGAACATTTTAGACTGTATATTTAAACAGCATGTATTACAATCCGAAATCGCTTGTGCACAAAAATGACTTTGTATAGTCCAACCAACCACGAGCTCATGAGAGACTTCTTTTAAAGCTTGCTTGGCCAGATACAAAAATGCTCCGGTTTCACATGTTTCGAAAACGAAAGAAAGATATTGGACCCAGAAAGATGCTGACAAGTTCCAGCTGGCTGATCTCAACTTGTTGCGTGCTCACGCGAACAGCAACGTTATTCTGCACAAATGTTTTGAGGGGTCAAAAGGGAATTTACGCACAGAGGTGGAGAGCGTGTTTTTACCAAATACGTGCGTTTCTCTTTCTTTCATTTTCGAAATACGTGGAACCGGAAGATATTATTGAACCTGCACTAGCCAACTTCGAAAAAGTCGTCTCATGATCTCGTGGTTGGACTATGCGTCTGGGAATCGAACCCAGGCTCTTGGGTTACCCTTCTGCAGCTGTCATCTGGTTCCCCCCATCACCCGTGATAAACAGGAACCGTGGAGAACTAAATTATTGGAATAAAAAAGACACACCCTGTTGCTGGCACGAGTGAATATCACGTCAGATTCAGGCACACGTAATCCCACACTGGCAAAAGTGAAAAACAAACCAATTTAAACCAACTGGCATTTTAAACCAAAAACATCCAAAAACCGCCGGTCGTCAGTTCTGCATGTGTCCAACGGTTTTTACATTTTTACATATGTTTTAGCAAAGGGATTGACATAAATTCAAGTGAATTCCAAGAAAAGCACGTCAAACTGGATGTGCACTGCACTGGCAGCTACAGTGTGTATTCAACGTGCACGAAAAGCTGTGATGGAGGAGTCAAGGGCTTCAACCGAAAAGTGTTCTCCAACCCAAAAACGCCGGAAAAGTCAGGCATGCCGCCATGCGATGAGGTGATGATAGAGAAATGCAACCAGCATCCCTGCGAAGGTCAGTTGTTTTCGGGGTCGTTTTGAACGCCCTTGCACATAAAGTATTAGAGGCACGTGACATGCCTTGGTCGGTGTTTGCACCAGCAGTTATATGTAGTACCGTATACCTACTGTATGTACCAGTGCATTGTGCATAGTCATCTACACGGACGATGACCGGATGCACATCCAGCTCCAGTCTGTGAAAACTGGTCAAAACAGGCGCTGCCGGTGCTGTGCGCAGTTCAGACATGTGCATAACAAGCGACGAGTCTTTGGCTGCGTTTGTCCCTCACAATGAAACAAGATGGTGATGACGTGCTAAATTCTGCCACATCCGATCGCAGTGTTTTTTCTCACACATTTTCATATTCCTGTTCCGCTCTCAGATCTGTGTTCGTGGTCGCAGTGGTCGCAATGGACATCCTGTCCGTTCTGCGGCGCGGACCAGACACGACAACGCGAGCGACACGAGCGAAAATCGGAGCACCGCGCCGACCAGCTGTGGTACGAATGCCAGGGAACGGTGAAGGAAGAAGAAAGCTGCAAGCTCGCCGAATGCTCGTGTTCGTTGTTTTTGCATCACGCCGTGTCACAAGCAGCATCTTAGATTGCAAACAGTGTGAGCAGTTGTATAATTCCATATGCTTCCAAAATGCGCTGGTCGAACAAAAAATAATAGACTCTGCCGCGGATATGTAGAGAATGTGACGAGAAGTTGACATGGTGACCTTGCAGCCTACACGCCACAAGCGGTCGGTTTCACGGTGCTCGTCCTGCTGGGCCTGTTGATCCTCATCTGTACCATAGTCTACATCGTCTTCTACAAACGTCGCAAGTGCGTCATGATTGCAGCATGATTTTGCAGTTCTGATCTTCTGGGAATTTTGGCACGATATGGCACAAACTTGTCGAACTATACTGTGTCACTTAACTTGGGTCAATCGTCGTTGCAGACATCGTGAGTTCGTCGCGAAAACGATGGCGATGCGACCGACCGGTGATGCACCGAAGCCAGCCAAGTCGTTCTTTGCGCCATCACGCAGTCGCTCACCGAGTCCGGAAGGTGTGCGCCATCATCAATCAACTATACGTAGATGCCATTCAATCAAATCAGTCATTGCCAATTGTTGATTGTGCTACAGCAGCGGCGGGCAAGGACACCGATGCCACCGGTGGTTTCAACGTGAGTCGTTACGTGAGCGCTACACGCAGCAAAATGAGTCAGGTCTTGCATCGCACACGCAGCGTCAACAAATAAAGAACGGACAAATTTCTGACGTTTGAACTAAAAGAAAATTTATTTTTGAATGCTGTTCTTGGTTTTCGTTTAGTGATTATTTGCGTAAAAAACCCTGGCCGTGGCTTGAAAAGGATTTATATCGATATGTGATTATTTTTGTTTGCTGATTTGGAATGAAGCTAAACACTATCAGCTCTCATGCAATAAACCACCAGTGCAATGCAAATTTCTCGGAATTCTGAGAGCTCAGAGTGTTAGCATGAAAGGATTTTTTTGGTCAGGGCTATGTTTGGATTGAAAACTAAGAAGATCGAATATGCGCAAGTAGAAAGTGATTGAAAATTGTGTTGTTTCGTAACAGAGAGCTGCTTATTATTATTGGATCGAAGTGTTTTTATATTCATGCGAGGAAAAAGCCAGGTTGGGATAGGATTTGAATTGAAAATTAAGTTGTATTTGTTGATGTATCGGAAAGATGCCGTGATTTTTGTCGCTTTTATTTTTTCATTGCAAATTAAGAGGGAAAGTGTACTGACGAAAGAATTGTTTTGAGAACATCACTCGTTTACAGAATAAAACTGGTTAAAAATTGAGTGGAGACCGTAATCTTTAGATGTCAATAATCATACGTCTTAGCTTTCTGTAGTTTTTTGCTTCAGACAATCGATTTCCACTTGATGGTGCTCATTCATACAAATTTGCGAACGATCACTGGTAGACCTTGACATATCACGCGCTTCATCAGTCAATTGATTGACCCCCAGTCTTTCATCTTTCAGCTCGCGCAGTACAAGGAATCATGCACATGTGGCTCAGTATTGTGCGACGTTTCAGTCCCAGGGCGCGGGTTCAGGCAAGGCCATTCAGGCCCGGCTGCAGCCTGAGCCTATAAATGGGTCAAACATGCTGGGCCTGAGTCGGCCGGGTCTGAAAAACTGGGCCTGAAAAGAACGGGCCAGAACTTCCGGGCCTGAAAAGTCGCGGAATAGTTGCTCAGCACTACCGTGTTCATTCCAACACTATGACAGACTGCATCGAGCTGCGCCTAACCTCCCGCATGCTGTTAGTCGCCTGCTGTTGGTCGGACGAGGTAATACAGTATGCTACGACCATGTTGCCTCGCTTGTGGTTAAAATTTCGGAAATATGAGCTGCTCTCTGTTTTCCAAACTCTGTTCCACTACGCTATACCACTGATACCGACTCATCCTCTGTGGAAAGACTGTGTATGGTTTGAAACTTGCGTGATTCAGCCAGCCTAACATGGCGTGCATTTACTCTCAGTTTCTTTCCGATGTGTAATCATACAACTGACGGCTTACAGTACTGTGGTCAAATCAAGTCGTCGAATCAAGTCGTCAAACCACATGCCTTATTTCTCGTGCTCATTTGGTTCTCGTGTATTATTGCTTGATTTGACGACATTAGTTTCAAGGCCAACTGACAAGTGTCACCCCCATTTAAATTTGTAATCACGAGGCACATCGGAGCTAGCATGGTAATGCTAAGCGACATATGGTTGATTCCTTATATTGCGTGAGTTGAAAAATTTAAACTCACGCCATTTTCACAAGACTTAACGTGAGAAGCCCAAACTTGCACACAACTTGTACGGCGTGGACTTCTAGGTCCACACAAAATTTCATTCCGCTGCGTGCCCACTCGCGCGATCGCGGGCAAGATACAGGTGAAATTTTTGTAAAAACGTTCTTTCCCTTTTTTTTCCACAAAAAACTAGTCAGGGCCCAGACGTTACTGGACACCAGAAATGTTAATATCGCATATAGGGTTTTCGCACACGAGAAACGCGATGGTGCTATCGCCGACTTCGTAACTCCACGACTGAGACCGGTTCCAGACCATGACCACGACTTTTTGTATGTAAAGTGTGCTTCCCGAAGTAAAATTTCGCCGAAAAGTTGGGTTACCAGAACAATTAAAGTTGTTTATGTGGTTTTCGCACTCGAGAAACACGGTGGTGCTATCGCCGAGTTCGTAACTTTTAGTATGAACGGTTCCAGACCATGACCTTTTGTACAGAAAGTATGGTTCTAAAGCCAAAATCAGCGGTGATATGTGTTTTTAATCGTTGTTACGTCAAACATATATTAACTCCAATTGGTTAAATGTTTTTCAGCTCAAAAAGAGCCATAATGGACGCTCAGACACACACAACAATGCATTAGTGCACGCTACGTAGTTGCCTGATTCATAAAGGCCACAATGTATTACCCACAACACACAGCCAGCCAGCCAGGACACACACACACAGGCAGGCAGCCAGCACACACACAAGGCAGCCAGCACAATAGGCAATGCAGCAATGCACGCGTAGTTATGTATGTAATACAGTTTGTATTTCGAAAGTGTTGAAGCAGTTATGTCCGAAAGGTCTAACGCGCATCACTGAAGGACGAAAGGTCGCGGGTTCAAACATTCACGCGCGCAGCGAACTTTCTTTTTTGTTTTATTTTACTAACTTTTAATGAATTCTGGGTAACATTTTTCAGTTTTTCGTGTTTTTATTTGAGATTAATTATTAAGCACAGGTGCGGTTCGCAGTTTATGCGCTGTGATGTCATTCATGATAAAATACCCACAATATATCAACTTGTTAATTAAAATTGCTGTTGTTCTCTAACATTCGAAGCTTTTTCTGCATTTATAATTTGACTTTCGTGGGAAAGTTAAATAGTAGTTTTTACGTAACATTGAATCCAAGATCAGATGCGGCGGCCAACACCAAAGCAATCTGGAGACTGATGTTTGACACTTTTCATTGCTGAAGCTGAAGGGACAGGTTGCATGGAAGTTCATTGCACAGCTTTGCTTGGTACTAAACCAACAAGTGCCATTCTCTGAGACGATGCGCAATCAGTGCGCTATAAATGATGGTACCTAGGGTGTCAAATACATAGGCGGTAAATTAAAAAAAAATTAAATAACTTGACAAGTTACCATGTTCCTCAAAAGCATTGACATGCGCGTGGGGCACTGCGGTGGTTTTGTTTCAGTGGTGGGTGAAGACTCAGACACAAGCGTGTCTCCATTGTTAGAACCCCATAGTGAAATCGAAACACAAAATTGGCCTTATGTCACGATAACCACCGATTCATATATCCTGCCAAAAAAGTACAGCATCCTTAAACTAACCCCCACACCTCATTGCGCTCATGTGCGTTGATTACTTGAGAAAAGTCTGATGGTCGACATTTTCTTAGTTAGAACCATTGCTTGCCGGAACTGAAAACTTTCTGTGGCTGATTTATCCCGGGTTCTCTGTTTGGCGCTTGCGCGATATAAAAGAACGACACAAGAAAGAAAAATGCCCCAAGGGGCATAAAAGAAATATGGTTCCCTGGCTGACTGGCATAAAAGAACGATACTAGCTTGCACCACTTTGCTGATGTCACAATATATCAACTTGTTAATTAAAATTGCTGTTGTTCTCTAACATTCGAAGCTTTTTCTGCATTTATAATTTGACTTTCGTGGGAAAGTTAAATAGTAGTTTTTACGTAACATTGAATCCAAGATCAGATGCGGCGGCCAACACCAAAGCAATCTGGAGACTGATGTTTGACACTTTTCATTGCTGAAGCTGAAGGGACAGGTTGCATGGAAGTTCATTGCACAGCTTTGCTTGGTACTAAACCAACAAGTGCCATTCTCTGAGACGATGCGCAATCAGTGCGCTATAAATGATGGTACCTAGGGTGTCAAATACATAGGCGGTAAATTAAAAAAAAATTAAATAACTTGACAAGTTACCATGTTCCTCAAAAGCATTGACATGCGCGTGGGGCACTGCGGTGGTTTTGTTTCAGTGGTGGGTGAAGACTCAGACACAAGCGTGTCTCCATTGTTAGAACCCCATAGTGAAATCGAAACACAAAATTGGCCTTATGTCACGATAACCACCGATTCATATATCCTGCCAAAAAAGTACAGCATCCTTAAACTAACCCCCACACCTCATTGCGCTCATGTGCGTTGATTACTTGAGAAAAGTCTGATGGTCGACATTTTCTTAGTTAGAACCATTGCTTGCCGGAACTGAAAACTTTCTGTGGCTGATTTATCCCGGGTTCTCTGTTTGGCGCTTGCGCGATATAAAAGAACGACACAAGAAAGAAAAATGCCCCAAGGGGCATAAAAGAAATATGGTTCCCTGGCTGACTGGCATAAAAGAACGATACTAGCTTGCACCACTTTGCTGATGTTTCATTAGGCACTGGAATAAACGTAAGTGTGTTCTGAGCTGTTTGATACCGAAACAGTAGACATTGAACCATATTCCCGGCGCGAACTCTTTTGAATCAACACCCAGCCGATATCGAAACTTTCGTGCAAACCCACATATTTAGGCAACTGTTTCTTCTTTTCAACCTCACGACGGTAACTGTGCAGTCTTCGGCTGCGCACGATGGTTCAACAAGGAGAGAAATAAAGAGAATATTGCAATCTTTCAATATCTCCGTGCCCTGTGTCTCTGGTGGCAAGACAGCACGCGCCGGGAATATGGTTCAATGTCTACTGTTTCGGTATCAAACAGCTCAGAACACACTTACGTTTATTCCAGTGCCTAATGAAACATCAGCAAAGTGGTGCAAGCTAGTATCGTTCTTTTATGCCAGTCAGCCAGGGAACCATATTTCTTTTATGCCCCTTGGGGCATTTTTCTTTCTTGTGCTGTCTTGCCACCAGAAATAAAAAAATGGTTCCCTGGCTGACTGGCATAAAAGAACGATACTAGCTTGCACCACTTTGCTGATGTTTCATTAGGCACTGGAATAAACGTAAGTGTGTTCTGAGCTGTTTGATACCGAACAGTAGACATTGAACCATATTCCCGGCGCGTGCTGTCTTGCCACCAGAGACACAGGGCACGGAGATATTGAAAGATTGCAATATTCTCTTTATTTCTCTCCTTGTTGAACCATCGTGCGCAGCCGAAGACTGCACAGTTACCGTCGTGAGGTTGAAAAGAAGAAACAGTTGCCTAAATATGTGGGTTTGCACGAAAGTTTCGATATCGGCTGGGTGTTGATTCAAAAGAGTTCGCGCCGGGAATATGGTTCAATGTCTACTGTTTCGGTATCAAACAGCTCAGAACACACTTACGTTTATTCCAGTGCCTAATGAAACATCAGCAAAGTGGTGCAAGCTAGTATCGTTCTTTTATGCCAGTCAGCCAGGGAACCATATTTCTTTTATGCCCCTTGGGGCATTTTTCTTTCTTGTGTCGTTCTTTTATATCGCGCAAGCGCCAAACAGAGAACCCGGGATAAATCAGCCACAGAAAGTTTTCAGTTCCGGCAAGCAATGGTTCTAACTAAGAAAATGTCGACCATCAGACTTTTCTCAAGTAATCAACGCACATGAGCGCAATGAGGTGTGGGGGTTAGTTTAAGGATGCTGTACTTTTTGGCAGGATATATGAGTCGGTGGTTATCGTGACATAAGGCCAATTTTGTGTTTCGATTTCACTATGGGGTTCTAACAATGGAGACACGCTTGTGTCTGCGTCTTCACCCACCACTGAAACAAAACCAACGCAGTGCCCCACGCGCATGTCTATGCTTTTGAGGAACATGGTAACTTGTCAAGTTATTTAATTTTTTTTTAATTTACCGCCAGGTATGTATTTGACACCCTAGGTACCATCATTTATAGCGCACTGATTGCGCATCGTCTCAGAGAATGGCACTTGTTGGTTTAGTACCAAGCAAAGCTGTGCAATGAACTTCCATGCAACCTGTCCCTTCAGCTTCAGCAATGAAATAAGTGTCAAACATCAGTCTCCAGATTGCTTTGGTGTTGGCCGCCGCATCTGATCTTGGATTCAATGTTACGTAAAAACTACTATTTAACTTTCCCACGAAAGTCAAATTATAAATGCAGAAAAAGCTTCGAATGTTAGAGAACAACAGCAATTTTAATTAACAAGTTGATAT
>JASAMV010008768.1:0-47772 GCA_030248065.1 Rhynchonema sp. JSB1_4
ATTGAACAGCAGCCCCGGGAGACGAGTGTCAATCAAAGCACGAGATTGAGCAGAAGCCCCGATGGTTGGTGACGTGAAACATTGTTGCACATGCTCGATGGGTTTGAACATTGTTTTTGTTTATCTGAGCCACAGCAGAGTCGGGGGGTTGTACCCGACACCCTACAGCTGACATCTGGAAGTACCCGACATCTTGAGAAAAAAGCCGGCACCCGACATCTGGAGGCACCCGACGCCGACAGTTTTATGGCACCCGACCAACCTAGCAACAGAGCCAGAACCGCAACGCTGATTAATTTTTGCAGTCATTCACCATGGTCACCAAGAACGCAAGTGGCATCATCACTCAATCAGATGCGCAAGCCCCCACTGCCGTAGCTGCTGCTACTACGACGACCCCGTTGAGTCTGCAGCAATTGTCACAGCGCGCTACACAAGGTTCGTTCGTTTTCAGCTGATCTAACTTTCATTTGTGTTCTGCTCAGTGATACAATTGGTCCGGGCGCAGGTGGAAGGCATGCAGGGTGTGGGTGATGCATGCACTACATGGCTGGTCGGTTAGGCACACTATACGTAGACATTGAATACATAGCTGGCCGGGCCTGCCATTTTAGGGCGCAGGGTATAAAAATAGGTGAAATATCCCTTAAAATAGGTATTTTTCTGCATACCTGCGAAAATGTGACGAAAATTGACCATCAAACACTTGGTTGATGTCCTGTCCGGACACGGCAGACATACAGTATATGATGCCTGCGTAGGTGCTTCTTGTCAGACAAATGTACATATACATAGATCTAGATGGCCGACCCAGGCTATGGTGGGAGTTTTAGGTGGAGGTAGTACCCCCAATACCCCACTGCGTCACTGGTTTTGTTGAACCTTCATATATGAATTTATATCTTCATATTGTTATAGTAATATTATATCGTAATATAGTAACTTGTGTAGTAAACACCAGATTTCATGTGTAATTTGTACTAGGTGAATCACCATGTTTTGACTGTTGTAGTGTAGCAGAATTTCTCTTTTTTTGGGGCATTCGCTCGACAGCCCGAGCGGTGCCAGGTTGTATTATATGTATGCTTCTCTGTATTCTTTAGTATGTACGATAAACCTATCATAATGTAACCTTGTGCTTTGCTTTCCTAGAGGGGCTAGCCCTCAATTCTTTAGTAATAGCTGAGGTATGACACGGTAACTAAGAACCCTTATAACAATATCTTATTGCAGATATGAGTCTGACGAGCCCGGTGGCGGTGTCGGCAAAACGGGCCCGGGTCGGATCCACGCCCAGTCCACACAAACGATCGTTGCAGCAAGAGTTTGGCAACGCTATCAACATATTGTCGGAATTGTCCAGACAGCCGGCTAATCGCGAGGTGCGTTTCGTGAGTTAGTTTGCAATATGTCTTTTGTGGTGGTACGGAAAGTCACAGTACGTCATGGCCAGTGTGGTGGCAGGCCAATCGACCCAAGATACCCTAGGGGGGGAAGGTTTCGGACTTACTCGAGATACCCCCCAGAGGCTACCCAAGATACCCCTATGGTCCGTCAAAAGGCGAAAAAAGGCCGTTTTTTGCATGCAATTTTACTGCAAACTTGGCCTAAAAATGGGTATTTTTTGACATTTTTGCCGAAAATTGGCCTAAAATGACCATTTTTGGGTGTTTTTTGGGGATCTCGAGGTCGAAAAACACCTATTTTTGCCTTTGAAAACCATAAATCTACTTACTCGAGATACCCTTTGGGGTCGGCTCGAAATAGATACCCTCCCCCCCCATCCCCCCCTAAGGGTTGACTCGAGATAGATACCCCTTAGGGGGGGGGAATCCCCCCCAGCCACTACAGTGGTCATGGCACACATGGTTCTTTTTTGTCGTTGTTAAAAACGGTTTTTTTCGAAAAAAGCGTTTTTTTCAAATACATTTCCAGTTCTTACTAAGGTTTTCGGGTCAAAACAGTGAAGTGTTTTTGCACAAACTATGAGCAAACGACACGGAAGCAGCGTTTCATAGAAAATTTTGGTCCAAACATCCGACCAAAAATTGATCGATGAACTCATCGGTTTTGTGTTACATTTTTTTGCAAAAATCGATGAAAAGCCACTTTGAAAATCTAATCGAAAAGTATTCGGCCCACGGAAAAAAAACGTTTTTTTCTGGTTTTTTTGTGAAAAAAAAACGGTTTTTCCTTCTGAAGAAATAACGCTAAAACATATTCGCTGTGCAGAAGTTTTGTTCAAATCGTTCAGGTGTCAACCAGCAACGTGAGTGCAACATTCCAACAACATCCACAACATTCATCACCCCGAACGGTGTCCAACAAATCGTCGACCGTCGAGAATCTGATCGATATTTCTCCACCTCGCAATCTAGCCATGACCACGACCACATCGGACAGTGAAGGGGAGGAGGGCACACAACAACCGGATGAAATGGTTGGTTGGTTGGTTTATTGCTCTCAGTGACGCATAAAACCATGCACGTAAATTAGTGATAGAAGCACAGTTACAAGACCGGGTGGGACAATTACGGAAATGAAAATAGTTACAACACTGGTTGGATGAAATGGTTGGTTGGATGAAGTAACGTTTTTAAATGGTTTTGGTGCCACATGTACGTCGCGCAGTTTCCACAAGGTCGTTGTTAATTTGGATCTCCACACGTACGCATCTTTTGAATAAAATCTGTTTTTGTTTGCTTTCCTGCTCGATTGTGTACGCTGTCAATCATTGACGATCATTTATACTCGGTTTGTGGGGAGAAGATCAGCAAAACGTTAATGATTTCGCAAAGATTTCGTGAAGCAATAATTGCCAGCCATGACTTTTCAAAAAAAATAGACACGTACCAGTAGCGTGGAGTACTGGAACAAAAATTCTATTTACCAGTCGCAAGCGTTCGGTAATGTGAGACATAGTTGTCACCGTTCACCAGAAAATGCAATTCCCAATCACACCATTTCCTTGCTCCAGCAACAAAGTCTGCACGCGTTGCGCCGTCGCATCCGTCGCAGCATCGACGTATCCCAACATTCGCTGCTGGCCTCACCCTCCCTCGTTGCCACGCCCGAATCCGTTGCCAAACGTCACAACACCCAGCCACGGCGATCGGTCTTGATGGAGTCGAGAGCAATGTCGATTGATGATCCCGGTGTAATCAGCGCTCGCCAAACGCCAGCCGGGCAGCGGCAGGAGTCGATACTCGAATCGGGCAACAACCAATCGATGGCTTCATGCGAGTTGTTTTTTTCAGTTGTTTAGTTTTTTATCGTCGAATCCCCTCCGCTGTCGGTCCCAGATTGACGCGCAATTAGGGATTGGAAGGTACGGGTACCGGCAAACGAGAAAGTATCGGGTATGTCCGGCATGTTTTTTTCAAGGTATCGCGTATTTATACTTCTGGCATTTGAAACCCCATTCTCAAAAACGTTTTGCGGAATGCGTTGTTTTGCGAACTAGGTTTGCCAAAAGGCTATCTGGATGGTGGTAAACTATTGTCACATTGTTTTAGTCAACTTTCTCTGAACGACAGCATGCCTTTCTGTTGTGCCCTTCTTTTTCGTATTCGTATGATTAATAATCATAGTTTTTTTTCAAAATTCACTGGGTGCAACTTGTGCCTAATGTGTCAAATTTTAGGTGCAACTTGCACCTAGAACTTTGTTTTATGAACAAAATGTGAAATATCCAGCTCCAATTTTTAGGTGCATTTCTGAAATTTTAGGTGCAGATTGCACCTAAAAGTGCCTAAAAAGTACCTAAAATGTTAATAATGGTGTTGCTGCAGTGTCATCGCGTCTGGCTGTTAACACGTTGGGCGAACATCGGCCTGGTGAACGCATCAATTTGACCATTGACGAATCAACGCAATCGGTGTCACAGCCATTGGATGAATCGAGCAATGGTATTTAGAGGGGCTGGGTGGGCACTTGAGTGTGATCGTCCACCTGACCACTGAACACTGATGTTTTGCGAGGAGCAACTGATTATTTGTCGGCGCTTCGACGTGCCTTCAGTCAAACTGATGCGTTCGCTCTACCTGACGGCCTTCATTTTCAATACAGAGCTCTGAATCATGTCCTAAAATGCACTAACGCACGCTGAAAACTGTCTTTGGAGCGCGGTATCGTGGTTCAGAGTGATCGACATCGAAAATGGAGAGGCCAGAACGCATTGTCGGCCGTAATCTACCCCAGATTGTTTTTATTTTATGTTCCAAGGTCGAACCTCCAAGAGATTATTTGTGATGACGGTGTTGGGAACCATGTTCTGCTCATCCCTAATGCGTTCTGCACAAAAATTTGTAATTTGCGAATTGATTTTTTCCTTCAGGCACGCACTCGTCACGAGCGTGCAGCCCTGAGTTCGATTTGAAAGTGTACGATCTTGACTTGTATTTGGATGGTGCTCAACAACCTGCGTTCCAGGTATATTTCCGCAGCCTACATCCGTTGCAGTTGACATTCTTTGCAGGCAGCCGAAATTTGTGGCTGACGGGCAAAACAACGGTGGAAAAAACAGCGGGGGGCCATTTAAGTCTTAGCCAACTCCTAATATGAAAGATACAAGCGGTCGCTGTTTTTTTCACCGCTATTTTGTCCGAACCACAAAATCTCGTTACAACGTAGAGCCATCGCCTCACAAGGCAGTTTAGAATGTCAATGATTGCTACGCACGAAAGCACCAGCTACCGAAAGCGGTGGATTTGATTAATTAATTTACTAGACGGGACCCGTGCCTACGGCCCGGCTGCCGCGCCGGTGCCGTGCCCCCCCCCCCCCCCGAAGACCCGTTAGCATACCCAAAGCTACCCGTGAAAATTGACCCGTCCGCCCTTCCGAGGGAGGGGGCCACAGACACACATACAGACATACATACGCCTTCCTGTTTTAGTAGTATAGATTACAATTCGCTTACTTTTATCGCCGCTGTCTTGCAGACAGACGAACTGGAATGTCAAATATCGCAGCTGATCGACGGCAGTGTTGGGGTGTACCAACGTGAGGCAGTGAATTGTGCGCGTAACAAATTGAACGATGCGATTGCTGAGTGAGTGACTTGGTTTAATATTGCGGTTTCAATTATCCGTTGTCCTCTCTCACTGGCTTGCACTTTTGTGCGCAGCAGTGATGTTTCATGACTGATGAGGACCCGGATGCATTGTGACATATATATAGTCTCGTGATAGGGTCCGAAACTATATATGCAGCTTGAGACTACTCTGTTATTATAGATATTGCTAACACTTATAAAAACTGAATAAAACACTGCTACACACTCCTTTTACTCGAGCAATAAGATCTGCTCTTAAGGTTCTTTTTGGAGGCCAGAGGTGTTCGCACCGACGAGGCCTGGCACCTCGCCCGTCTGTGAAAACCGGCCGAAACGGGCAAAACTCACTGCTGTTACATTATTGGTTATTTGCTGTCGACAAGTGAATGACAACGACCTGTAATATATACATACTTGACGAATCGAACCTGTTTTCACAGACTGGCGGTGCACCCGGTCATCGTCAGTTCGAATACACAGATGAGCCCGCCAACCCTAAATCACGTGGTCTGGGTCTATGTTGGCGTGCGGCTTGGTCCCCATTAGGCGTTACTCATTTTTACACTCTGACAGTGCTTTTGGGAGAAACTTTTGAATCGCGTTGCCTGATCCGTAAAGCGCGCGCAGCCAGCTGCATTTCGTAGCATTTCGCAAATCACTACGTTATACTTGTCAGACCTGTACAACCACCCTCGGCACCCTCGGCCCGGCCGAGGGTCATTTTGGATTTGCCGAGGGTAAATTCCGGCACCCTCGGCAAAAATTACCAGACCCCCCTCTCAAAATCCAAACCAGTACCTCTTCCAAAAAGCATTTTAAACGTGTATTTTAGCCATTTTATACTTCAGGTCGGCGCGCTTCGCGCGCATTTTCTGTCACTCATGACTTGTTATGCCTTTTTTAATGTTGAAGTGCCATGTTGTATGCAAAGTATACATATGTGGCTGGCATACAGTAGTATAGGTATCATGTATATGCATAGGTATTGCATCTTTGTTGTTGGCTAATGACTGCGTACTGCGAAGCTTGTTGATGGGTTGGGTGGCACCAGTTATACTATGCCCTAAAGTGGGCTTGAATGATGCACGTAAAACGAACAACATAGTAGTTCCAGAGTAAGCAAAATAATATACAATGTATTTGTATTATACTTCCAGATTTTGTACGTAAACTTGATTATTCTGTTTTTAAATGTTGTTTTGCGCCGTAAATGCTTGTGCTTGTTAAAGAAACCTGCCAAAACGTATTTATGAGTCTGAGAATACATGGCTAATGGCTCTATGAGCTCTGTAACACTGAAATAAGGTCTACTGACTTCATTCATAAAAATTACCAGACCCCCCCTGATTTTGCTTCCGAGGTTACCAGACCCCCCCAATTTTTCGATCTGAAGCCATTACCGGCCGAGGGTAAAAAATTCCTCCCGTACAGGTCTGATACTTGTGTGTTGAGTGGCTGACAGTCACGTGACCGCTGCAGCAGCTAACGCACGCATAATGCGCTTTGCGGAACAGGCAACGCGTTTGGAAAGTTTCTCTCAAGAGTATTGTTTGAGTATACTACTCACCGAAATGCACGGTTCTCCATTCATGTTTGTCGCTGTGCAGAGACTAGTTATGTCTGTATTATTTTGCAGACTGGAGAAAAGTGTGCGCACGCATCTGGTCAAGATGAAGAACGACTATCCGAAATTGGAATCGGCCATTCGAAACATGAATCTGGTGAAGGTGTGAATTGATTTATTTTTTCGTTTTTTTTCGATCATGTCAATATGTATTTATTTTTATTCTTTCAGTTCGATTCGAACATCACGAGTCTGTGGCGCGCCTGTCGTCAGCACGCACAACGTGAGTGGACGGAATATTGTCGAAAGATCAACGCAATGCTGCTGGATTCGATAAGGGTGAGTGGTCTTCATCAGGGTTAGAGAGGTGTCGGGCGTCGGGTGTCAAAAAATGTAGGTGTCAGCAGTCAGGTGCCTCCAGATGTCGGGTGTCGTTTTTGGAACTGTCGATGTCGGGTGTCGGTTTTTTTGGAACTGTCGGGTGTCGGCTTATTTTCTGAGATGTCGGGTGTCGGTTATTTCCAGATGTCAGGTGTCGAGTACGCCCTCCCCCGACCTCTAGCCCTAGTCTTCATCTTCAACCGTATTTGATAGCTTAGTTGCCAGATGAAACAACACTAACAGTGGTTCATGAATATTTTATTTATGTTTCACGAATAATTTTTTCTGCAAGAAAATGGAAAACCGGTGACTTTTTTGTTTTTTGGTCAATTTTGTACTCTTTCGGATCGAAATTGTTGGTGTATTTGCGTCTTGTGCACATGTCTTGTACCTGATGTACTTCCGTAAGTACTGAAAAAAGTTTTCAAAAAATGTTGTTTTTTTGAAAAACCGTTTCTTACGAAAGTACCGGTGAATATTTTGATCCGAACCAAAAAAACATCGGTTTTGTGTTACAATTTTTTGGGAAAAAATAAAATAAAAACCGATAAAAAACCACCGTGAAAAAAAAACGGAAACGTATTCGGGCCTCGGAAAAACCTGAGAGCACTGTTTCAAAACTACCGGTGCCGAAATCATCAAAAAATGTGGAATGAAAATGAATACTGTAGATTTTATTCGTCCTGCGCCATTCCATTTTATAGTAAATTTCTAATTTCGTTGCCTCATGCTTTCTTACAGACGCAGGGAAACTCCCGTTCGAAGTCGAGGCAGGCAACATACTCAACACTCACAGTCAACAAGCCACGCAGCTGGCTCGTGTGCGTTTCGAATGTTTCAGTCGCACAAGCTGTGTGTGTCAGCTGAATGGGGTTGTCGACCGTGTGTTGAGCTTGTTGCCTGCTTCGACTTCGAACGGGAGTTTCCCTGCGTCTGTAAGAAAGCATGAGGCAACGAAATTAGAAATATACCATACCTTTCAGGCCGAGCAAGAACAGGCATGTCAAGCTCGAGCGGAGCACCAGGCTGACAGACAATTGGTCGATCGCATTGATGTGTTGAAGGAAGGTCAGTAGTTGACATTAACAAATCGGATTTTTTTACTAAGACTTGACTGGTGGACTTCAGTGTGCCAGCCAAAGTGGCTGGCGGAATTTTGAGGTTCAGTACGTGCTATGGCTAGTGTTTGTGTCAGTCTGGATGGTGGATTCTCACAGTCCTTTTGGCCAGTGGCTAGCGCTAAAATTTGAAAACAACACGCTATCAACAACGATGTTGTCTCGATTTCAGTTGACGTTAGTTTCCTGTCACGATGCAGTGCTCTTCATTATGGTGACTTTCGCGCCTCACATAATCAGCGCCTCTCTATCGTGACCGAATACACCGGGGATCGCAGCAATCATTTTTCCTATAAATATGGTTGTAAAAACGAAAGAACGAGTGAATCACAATCTTGCAGAATACGCCGCGATTGAGTGCGAGTATCGCCAATTGAGTGGCGTTGACATGCAAGCTGTGGGTGCGTTTGTGGCACGATGCGAACGCGTGAACAGAATGAAAGAGGACGTGTTGATGTGGAGGAAAAGGAATCAACAATTGGACAAGTATGGTGATGGTCACTGGGGGGGGGTTTAAATCGAGGACTTTGAAGAAGAATAAGGTGTTCTGCTGGGACCGATACAGTCTCGACACACTTTATATTCTGTTAGAAATCAACGGCTTGCTTGTGACTAGGTTCTCTGACAGGCTTGCACTTTTGTGCACAGCAGCGACGTTTTACTTGAGCAATAGATCTGCTCGAGGTCCTTTTTGGAGGTCAGTTGGCCAGAGGCGTCGCACCGACGAGGCCTGGCACCTCGCCCGTCTATGGCAACAGGCCGAAACGGGCAGAACTCACTGCTGTTCCATTATCACACAGTGCCACATTAGCTGCCCGTCTATGCCGGTAAATAGCGTCAAACCTCCACGTAGTAAACAGAACAGGACCGAATATTTTGTTTACTATAAAGCATATTCACTGGATAGAGCACCACACGGGAACATTAGCATCACAAACATTTGTGGACTGATAGATCGTTCACTATCTGGAAGGATTCGCTATGTTCGCCTCGCACACATATGTATGTTGAAGTTCACCAAGTGAGGTTTGACTGTACCGGGCAGGATCGATTAAGCCCCCTGCGGGCTTATTCGGGCTTTGCGTCTGTTTTGGGAATTGGAAATGAAAAAGTTAGTCCAAACAAGCTCCCGCTCTGTATTGGCATATGAAACATCGACCATAGATGGGAGCTTATTCATATTCCCCAGTTTGGGCTGATGCTAATGGGGATGGGCTTGATCGAACTTCTCCTTTGCATGCAACATTACTATTTGCATCTGGTAAATTTTTGCAGAGGGCTGGATGCGGCGCGCAAGAAATGGCTGATGAAAATCGACAAGTCTCTGAATCGCGAAGAATGGATTTTGCAAGAACTCATGGCCCAAAACTAATGTTTCACTTCAATAATTCCTGAACAAGCGTTTAGTTGTCGTTTCATACTGATTCTCGGCAGCAGTACTTGTTTGTTTAACGCAGTGTTTTTCGTGTCTCAGTGCTTGTTTTGCAAGTTGGGTACTCATTCAATTATGATCTCTTTTTTAACGCTCCTGTGTTGTCGTTTATGCATCATCGCAATCCATCATTATTATGCTGTGGCAATTGATTTTTTTGGTTGTTATCAGTAATTATATTTGCGTGAGACTAACACGGTCATTTGTAGCACTTGTATTGTCGTCTTTGCACTTGTAAGTTTTAAGCTTCACAGATGCACACTGCTTGTGTGTGTCACATAACGTAAACGCACTCGGATTCGGATAAAAGCACAAGTTCATTGGTGTGGTAAAATTAATTTGTGTTGAATTTTTTAAACATGAACAACTTTAACAGAATAAATGCCATGACTAGATCTCTTGAAGCAAAGATCATATGGTGACAAAAACAGGTCCGATGCGATCGCATCGCGTGATGGCTCTCCCCCGTCCCCCCAGAGTGCGTGACTTGTACAGCCATGGTGCGCAAGGTGGCTGAGTGCTGTTTCACAATAATTGTGTGTCATCATGAGAAAACAGAGTATTTATGGCAAGTCAAAGTCAAACCCGATCCCGACAATGCACCAGAACGCCAGCAAAGTGTATATGCCATGTTGTATTGTATGTAGCAGGATAATATACGAATCTAAACCAAATGCCATTCTAGTTTTCAAAATTAATGTGCACTATTACCGGCGTGTTGGCGCCAAAAAAATCCAACTCGGGTTTATTCACGCAAAGTTACTGTGTGTGCATCTTATCCGCTTTTTTATCCATTTGTGTTTGTCACATACCGTAAACAACGTATAGTCCACCCACGAACTCATGAGACGACTTATTTTGAAGTTGACTTCAATGGATCCAATAATGTTCCGGTTCCACGTATTTCGGAAACGAAAGAAAGAGAAACGTATGTATTTTTTTAAAAACACGCTTCGCGCAAGCACGCAACAAATTGAGATCAGCCAGCTGGAACTTGTCATCATGTCGTTTCTCGGTCTCTTTCTTTTGTTTGGGAATACCCGTGTTACCGGCGCATTTTTTAATCTGGCCAAGCAAGCTTTAAAAATAGTCGTCTCATGAGCACGTGGCTGGACTATACTGGTACTACTGAAGATGACAAAGGCACAAACTCGTTGGGTGGTAGTATACATAACAACATTCAACATACAGCACATAGTTAATGGTGTCAAATAAAATGCATGCAACAAGCACAGATGTTTCATTCACCCGCTGTTATCCCAAGTATAGAGAATGTGCGTCTTGTTGCTTCGTTCCACATAGAGTTCAATGTATTTGTTCTGTTTTTGATCCTTCATGTACACCAACGTGCACGGCGTAACCTGAAAGGATCGCGAAACATTATAATTGAAATGGTTGGTATCGATATTTCACATCAACTTGGGCGTCTACTTGGCTCGGTATTTGATGACTTCGATGGATGACTTGATTTGCTTCGGCTGTCACTAATTTTGACCACTATACAGTATGTGGATGTTATTCTTTTTCAGCTGGTGAACAACTTAACGGGATACACACGATCAGAAGAACACCACCGCCGCGAAATAATTGTTACCGTTCTCGTGGGCGTTTTCTTGTTGACATACTGGCAGTCGTCGCTGTCCTTTTTCGTCTTCATTTCCACCGCTGAAACACATCATTATTGCAAGGTGCAGGACGTGTACATACATAACGGTGCTGACAATGATGACCATGCATTTCGAAATAGACAACCGTGCGTTGCTGATTTCAGACTGCCTCGTGTTTCATTATTCATACGCAGGAACAGTGTGCAGCTTTCCCCCATGACATGATCCGGTGTGCGTCTGCGTTTCAATCCCATGAGAACATAAAGGCAATCTATGCCAACACGAGCCCGATTTCGGAGGTGGTGTTGTTACAAAACGAATAGAAAGAGAAAACCCTCATCCTCCACGTTGTATGCTACAACGTGTAGCATTTCCCAAATCAGCAGCCACGTATGAATGTTTCACTAATCTTCCACCTCCGAAATCGGGCTCGTGTTGGCGTAGTGTTACTATACATACATAGTTCTGAGCTTGTTTTCCCGAACCAGACGAACTCAAATATTAAGTAGAGCCCGGTGATGAACAATATAATTTGTTCAACTAACCACTATCAGCCTTGACCCCCTGCTTTGAGACCAGTCCACACATGTAGCTCAAATCATCCAATGTCTTCGGATCGCCAGCATTATTCCTGCACACGAATGTCTTATTGTCTGTCAACACACACTTGCCTTCACGTTTGGGGGATGTAGATTTGTCGGCACATGTCCATGACGTTGACGTGTCTGGGAATAGTATAAAGGTAATCAATTTTGGACCAGCATTTTTGGACATTTCAGCCCATTTTGGGCAACTTTTCTTTATCAAAAAAAGCAAAATCTGCTTCAAAAAATTTCTCAAAGATTTTTTTAAATTAACAGGTTTTTTGAAGCAAAACCCCTTGTGCCCCAGCAGCTAAATATTATTAATTTAATGAAGCGGAACTTCGGTCGTCAGATCGGACGTGACTTGGAGCACAAATACACCAGCTGTTGGTCCACTAATCCTAATTAAATGTTCCAAAACGAAAAAACGGACGAAGCCTGTACAAATGATAAGCACCGACCGTTTGTGCAGCTGCAAGCTTCAAAATACAATTTATTTGATCTATGCATGACGCATAACCAAATCAAATTCGCGAACGTGTTCCACAGCTATGCACTTGATCATCGATCTCACATTGGGCCGAATTCTCGAACGTTAGTGGCGCGCGATTCATTGCGCGCAAGCGAAATTGAACTCTCGAAACTCAAACTCGTGCAATTAGATGGAATACGCTCTCCATCTCGGTGCGTAAATTCTTATTAACTCCCCAAAACAACGCTGCTGCTCGCATAAGCACGCAACAATTCAGGTCAGCCAGCCGGAAGTTGTCGTCGTTTCCATTGCACAGGCAACTCTCGAAAATCGCTTGCCCGCATTCATTGCGAACAAACATCGCACGCAAGCGCAGGGTTGTTTCAAAAAAAGTGGTCAATTAAAAAAAAATTTAAAAAAAAAAATTTTTTTTTGAAACTCAGATTTTGCTTTTTTTTAATAAAAAAAGTTGCCCAAAATGGGCTAAAATGTCCAAAAATGGCCCTTTTCGAGGCAAAAAATTGGCACTTTTTTTCTGTGGACGAGACAATTTTTCCAAAATCGCGCCTGCGGCGCCCTGTATTGTCCCCAAATCCGTACAGGGATGCGCGGGGCTGGTCTTTTATAGTGATGTGGCACCGACAATGTACTACTACATGCTACTACACACAGGGTTGTTTCAAAAAAAAAAAGTGGTCAATTAAAAAATTTTTTTTTTAAAAAAAAAATTTTTTTTTTTGAAACTCAGATTTTGCTTTTTTTTTTTAATAAAAAAAAGTTGCCCAAAATGGGCTAAAATGTCCAAAAATGGCCTTTTTCGAGGCAAAAAATTGGCACTTTTTTTCTGTGGACGAGACAATTTTTCCAAAATCGCGCCTGCGGCGCTCTGTATTGTCCCCAAATCCGTACAGGGATGCGCGGGGCTGGTCTTTTATAGTAATGTGGCACCGATAATGTACTACTACATGCTACTACACATGTATATATGCAGGTCTGGTGCAAAACCGGGCGCGCAAAGTCGATCTGACGCGCAAGATTTGGGCTGTAATCGATATTTTGATGGTCGTATATCAGATATACGGCATTAGATGCATTAAAATACGTTGTACGGCATGCTACAATACATCAGAGTAACATCGTTGTGAACATCAACCTCAGACTGGTCTGAGACCATGGAATCTGCACAATACTACCGGGTGTCACCACACAAGTTCGGTCTGAGGCGAAAATTTTTCAATTTTTGAAAAATATGTTGTATCGATTTCATTTATCCTGAAACGTCGTTTGCAACACTTTTTCTAATAAAAAAATTTTTCGTCAAAAAAAAAATCAAAAAAAAAATTTTTTTTTTTAAAAAAAAAAGCTCGTTAATAAAAAAATTTTTTTTTTCAACCCTGACTACACATGTATATATGCAGGTCTGGTGCAAAACCGGGCGCGCAAAGTCGATCTGACGCGCAAGATTTGGGCTGTAATCGATATTTTGATGGTCGTATATCAGATATACGGCATTAGATTCATTAAAATACGTTGTACGGCATGCTACAATACATCAGAGTAACATCGTTAGTGAACATCAACCTCAGACTGGTCGGAGACCATGGAATCTGCACAATACTACCGGGTGTCACCACACAAGTTCGGTCTGAGGCGAAAATTTTTCAATTTTTGAAAAATATGTTGTACCGATTTCATTTATCCTGAAACGTCGTTTGCAACACTTTTTCTAATAAAAAAATTTTTCGTCAAAAAAAAATCAAAAAAAAAAAATTTTTTTTAAAAAAAAAGCTCGTTAATAAAAAATTTTTTTTTCAACCCTGCGCAAGCGTTTTCGACAATTTGACCCTCTGTGTTATATGTAAAGACCAGAAAAGACCGAAAGTTTGAGACCAGATGCCGGAATTTTGCACCGATAACAATGGCCGTGCAATTGAGTATGGACACTTTGAGCAAGAAAAGAGAGCGAGCTCCCATTTTGTCATAATGGCTTTGGCTAAGGCTTACTTTAAAATCAGGGCTTGGCTTGGCTTATGCTCTGTGCAAGGCTGGATAGATTCTGGTTCTTTGGATTCTTGGATTCTTTTTTTCCTCAATGGTGATCTTGCTGAAACCGGCTTTGCTGACAGTTGCCTGTCCAGGTCTTCAAACCTGCACCATGCATGACAAACTGAGTGACAGGTAAAGCAGACTTTTTAGGAAATATGTGACAGAACTGAGCGATTATCACATAATCTCAGATACATATATACAGAGCGAGAACAAAGTTGTTGATCGGATCGGATATTGGATCTAGCTTGCCTTGGTGACGACGGTTCTTGCATTAAGGACATTAAGAAATTTAGTGAAGCCACCAATATCGTCTTGACGGGTAGCATCTTGTATAGTCCAACCACGGACTCATGAGACGACTTTTTTTGAAATTGGTTTGTGCGGATCCAATAATGTTCCGGTTCCACGTATTTCGGAAATGAAAGAAAGAGAAACGCATGTATCTTTTTAAAACACGCACTCCACCTCGGTGCGTAAATTCCCTTTTACTCCCAAAACATTTGTGTGTTGAACAACGTTGCTGTTCGCGTAAGCACGCAACAAATTGAGGTCAGCCAGCTGGAAGTTGTCATCATGTCTCTCAGCCCGATCTCTTTCTTTTGTTTGCCAAAACCCGTGTAACCTGTACATTTTTGAATCTGGCCAAGCAAGCTTTAAAAAAAGTCGTCTCATGAGCTGGTGGCTGGACTATACGCCGGTCGAAATTAGTGGCATCATTAAATTTCTCAACATAACCGAAAGAAGTCACGTAGCCAAGGCAGGCATCGATCCGATTCCGATCACCAAGTTTGACATCTCGCTTAGGACTGAATCCTTGAATGGTAAATAATCGAGCTCCAGTATACTGTGTTGTGTGCGACAACAATCGACTTCGAGAATTCCGCCCGCATTTATATATTTCACGCACCAACCATCTTGTGCGGTACCAGACACACGAAACTCGGCGTATGCTTTCGGGTCAAGATGAACAGGGTGCAAAACCATTGGGAGGGTGTTGTCAACAAATTGGCCCACGTGAGTCCAGTTGCCTGAAATAAGGTGAGGGGAACTGAGAAGGGGACAGAAACACACCCACCCGGAAACCCAAGGGTCTTGCATTGAACGGTTAGGGACGGTGACCTGATAGGGGAGACGTAATGGATAAAAGTTGTCGAAAATAGTGGCTCAGAGGAATTCGAGAGGTTTACGGCGTATAATATGTACATAAACTACATACCCACTGAATTTCACAGGATACCAGACTTATAGGACACTGAATTTTACACGAAACTATCGGTAGCTCTTTTAGAATTTGGAGCAACGCACATGAACGGGAGCCCATAAAGCCTTAACCCCATGAAAATTGCGGGGATAAAAAGTGCGTAGGCGCGTAGGCATATAGGGCCTAGTTTCTTGATATTATTATCACCAGCCCACTACCATACATGTGTACACATACAACACTTGAAACATCACACGTACCTTTGCTGTAAACTCCAGCCAGCAGTGCTGTGGCAAGAAACAACAAGCGACTCAACATTGTTATTCGATAGTCTATGGCAGTGGTTATGGTTATGGAATCGATGTTATTATTTTGCTCAACATTATGTGCGGAAAACAGTGTTGCACTGAATAGACTGTTGTGGGACACTGAAACAACAGGCAGTCAAGTTGGAGCCGGCCTGAGCTGGTGTATTTAGCGCTGCTTCCCACACAGCAACCGCAGCTTTCCAAATGCGTAACCAACTTTTCACCACAGTTGCGCAATACCGAGCCAATCAAAGAGCATAAAACGAAATAATGTCACAATTATTATGCTCTGCTCATCAAATGATCAAGACAGATACATATTGGTCGCACAATGGCCATATAAGAATTCATCAAAATCAATCCTGATTTTCACGTTCAGTCACTCTTAACTACTATGCTATTTGTGATTCTCACAAAACATTTTCAGCTGAAATATTCAAAAGCAACAACACCCCAAAACACCCTGACATGCTTTGTGTGCGATCACGCAACGCAACGTCACCACCCCGTCACTTTCCCTCTTTACGATCCAGGAAAAAAATTTGACCAATTCTTATAAAGTCATTGTGCCACCAATACCTTTCAAAAGCATGACCTGACCCGGCGCAGTGAACAATATAATTAGAAGCAAAAGCTCTTGCTCAGAGCAGAAATAAAGGATATCCATTATTTCACATAACAGAAATCGGGGCTACCGAAAGACACCTCCAAACAGATGGATGCTTCTGACGGAAAGTTACTCTCAGGAACGTGTTTATGCATCATGTGCGTGGGTGGGGGGGGATGCGCGGATAAAACAGCACGCAACATAAAATAAGCAGATGTAGGAAAATGAATTATGTAAGAGTTAGAAATCCAATATGGAGCTGTAAATATGGGTGGGTTCTACCCGACATGGCGAAATATTTCTGACAATTTTTTTGGAGACTAGAAAGGATCCTATTTTGAGAGATGTTCGAAAAATAAGCTGCACATGCCTTTTGGTGCGCCATTTTTGGTCTATGTCACACGCTAATATGCCTGGTGTGGTTACCCATATATTCAATACAATGCAGCATCACACCACCCGACAACCTATTAGTGCTCATGTTTCGAGACCATTCACGTGCAATCTTGGCTCATAGACAGCAAGCTGGAAAACGATATAAATGTGCGTATAAATAAGCATCATGATACAAAAACAGCAGATTTTGTGCTCCTACTCATGCAGACCTATTGTTCGCAAATTTTTATGAGAAAACGTTCCGACGATATATTGCCATTGTATTTCATGTTTTTCCATGCAAACGTGCACCCACTGATGTTTTGTATTTCATCTGGTATTCAGCTTTCTTGCCTTTGTCCCAGTGGCGCCCTTCTGACCGCCACGTGATTTCAGTCAATTAACTTTGAATCTTCAAACCGCGCTCTTAATATTTGAGCGCGAATTCTTCGGGTTGATCACGCCCAATCTAGTCGCGTTGCCGGATGGAAAACCACTTAATTCCCAGGAACATATTTTATTCTTCTCTTCTCCGGGAGTATATGTATATCAAGCACAACGACCGGTGTTGAAAAACATCGTAATATAACGCGCCTCCCGGCCACGCACACACAGAAAGGGGGAACATCGAAATGAGACTGTTACGCACAAATATTGACCAAAAATGTAAAAAAATATATGTATAATTCAAAGCAAAAAGGAGAAAACATGTGTGCATAATTCTTCTTATTGTTGGTGCGCACCGAAGAATAGAGAAAACGGCTAAAATAAAATACATGGGAAATGTAAAATACAAAATCAAACAATTGATATAAACATTCGGAATATTTTGCAGTCAGAGCAAGAAATCATAAAAACACCACATATCAAAAAAGAGGCCATCTGAAACCAAACTCACAACATCAATATAGGATTAGAGTTGAATTTTGACCCGATATTTTCTCGCAAACAATCGTACAAACTAATTTTCACATACATCTTCAAATTTCACCAATTCTTATTCTTCCAATATTCGAATCAAAAATAATTCCTTTTGCCAATCGATATCGATGTAAGATTCTTAGAAGTCCATTATTGGTACGAGATCTTCTACGATTTGCAAAAAAACTACAGTAAGCTCTACAGTAACCCACAAGCAAAATATATGCAATACCCTGCCAAGCAAGCGGCGAAGAACACAAAAGTCATAAAAATAAATTTTTTTTGAAAAAAATGATGGCACACGTAGATTACCCTAACAGCTAAAAAATACGAGTCACATCACAAATAATAATAAAGTCGTAGATATAACTTAGCGGCAGGTGAGTTAGGCTTACAAAAAGATTGATAACAAATTTAGGTTTTGAAAAAAATTGATATTGCTGACAAAGTCATATGTATGAAAAGTTAGGTATCGAAAGTATCACAGAGCAAGCATTTTGCATAGCCTATGATAATAATTATCAGCCACCCAGCATCAGTGATAAAGGAAAGATCGTAGGCTCCAGGTAAAACCAATAGTCCAATAGCATTAGTTGTTGAGCGCGTGCATTTTGGGGGTACTGGACTAGTTCGTGCCCAGACTCTGGCTTGTGCTCGTACTGTCGGCTACGAGCTAATCTGGCACCCATTTTGCGTGCAATGGTGTTTATATTGGTGATAAAACTTGGCACGTGTGAAGCACAGCGCCAGCAACAGTGACGAATTCAGGATGTTTGCGAAAAAAACAGTTTGATCGAAAGGCGTCAAACGGCCATCAGGCTGCGATTTGATAAATGCGGAATGGCAAATTCCTGCATTCCGCGTTTATCTGCTCACCTTTGCGGAATTTTGAATTTCTGCAAGTAAATTTATGCTTTTGGTCAAACATCTCGGTTGCTGTTTGCGTTAACACGCAACATTTGAGGTCAGCACGCTGGAAGTTGTCATCGTCACCCAAGCACGCACCATTCCGCAAAGGTGAGCAGACAAACGCGGGATGCGGAAAACAGAAATTTACCATTCCGGATTTATCTGTTCATCAATTTCCGCATTCCGCATTTATCTAATCGCAGCCTAAGAAGCATGAAAGTCGAGTTTGCTTGTGCGCACCAATAGCCTTCATAGTAGATACTTATAAAACCAGATTTTTTTGTTCCGTGCATTTGCAAACCCAAATTGAAAAATCACTCAAAAACTTCAAAGACATGTACGTATTGTTGAAAGAATATCGCAAAAAGTGAGACAAAGTCACAATCAAAGTGTTCATGTAATTCCGCGCAAAGCTGAGTAAGAGAGGGGTAACGCATAAACGTACAGTAATGCTTCATGTATCTTAATCTTACAACCGATTTTTTGATTGACTTGATTACACAGGCACACGCATTGTTGAGAGTTTAGGTGAAAAAAAACACGTTGATAAATCCCGGCTAGGCCATATCTCCGGTCAGAGGCTGTCGCATTGAAGAAGACGGCTGAAAAAAGAAAAACAACAGTTTTTCATCTAAAATTATCAAATTTTTATAGCTGAAATAAGCGAAATGTACACGAAATAGTAGCAGTTTCGATGGATTGTTAGTGAAGCACCCAATTAGCCCCAATTATTGTGCGCAGCGATTGATACAGTAATGGTATACGGACAGTATTAACTGACTGACACATGGTGGAGTGACAACTAACAAATTCCAATCCAGCAAATTATTTCAACAACTTTTTCTTCTTCTTCATTCCGTGAATCAGCGACCCGATGTACTGTCGCTAAATTGGATCAAGATTAGATATCGAAATCTACTTTTCTAAACTAAAACAACATGCAGGAAGAACGAAACAGTCCACTCCAACAAAAACAGGAACCATTTTGTTCGTTTGCAATTTCCGTATGGATAGAATGGCATGCATAGAAGACGGAAGATCAGCATTCGAAGAACAATTGTTCGATATAATTTTTGGAAAATCCACCCCTTTTCCACTGGCCACAATGTTGACAGACTTTGTAAAATACCGATACTCGATCATGTCAATGCACAAAGACGCCAGATCAATTAACCAACAATTCAATTGAAACATCACCCACCCCAACACTGTCGGTGTACACAGCCGCGCCGTCGTAGGGTGGTGGTCCCCCATCGTCCTCAGTGTCTGTAGAATCGTCCACCAACACACTTTTGGCCGGAGGTGGACGAAAAGTGGACGTAGCGCCATTAGATATCGCACTGCCCGATGCTGACCATGATACTGCAACAAATAATTAAAATATTTAAAATTATAACTTTAGAAATATCGTCAGTAAGGCACACAATGACCGGAAATGTTCCACAAACTGCTTATGTTTACGTCCATTTCTGAGCATTTTTTGATGGCTCGTTCCGACACATTTCAAAACAACAACGAAAAACGAAAGATCACCAAAAATAAATTAAAATTCTGAAATCAACAAATACTGAACTCGATTGATAGACAATGCGCGATTGCTACAGCACGCATTCACAGCGGACTTTTTGATTTTCCAAAAAAACATACTGGGCATCGAACCAGTGTAAAATGCATGTTTTCAAAGGTTGGGGGACAGACTTTCGAAAATAATCGCTTGCCGTAAACGTAAAAGCACATCATTGTGTGTATGTAGATTACATTGTGTTCGTATCGTATTCACCTGGTTTTCTTGAGAGTAAAGTTGTTGCAACGATTTGCTTGTAACCATAACGGCGATGAGCAGAGCAAAGATGCCGAGAAATGGAGGTTCAAAATATGCAACTTCGGAAACATTTCTTAGCCAACCAGCATGCTTGGCACTGGCAGTAACCGGCCGCTTAGTGCCACTGTCCATGCTCTTAATATATACTGTCATAAAGAACCGTGTTTTATTTTTCGTGAAAGAAAACGGTTTTTTCCCGAAAAAAAACCGTTTTTTTCCAAGTACTTTTCCAGTACTTAAGAACGTAATTTCGAAAAATATAACAATTTCAGTGCAAAATTTGTTCGAAGTGACGAGAGTGCTCTTGAAGAGTGTTGAAGTCAGTCGAAAACACTTGGTGTACACGCTTTTTGGCCCATTTTGGGCCTGTTAATTTTTGTGCTCGAGCCAATTTTTCACTGAAATCGAAAAACTCATCGGTTTTGCATTACAATTTTTTTGGAAAAATTGGGATAAAGTACCGATATTTTTCCGATCGAAAACCGAAAAGATACCCACGGAAAAATAAATGGAAAAGTATTCGGGTCTCGGAAAAAAACGGTTTTTTTCGAAAAAAAACCGGTTTTTTTTCGCCTGCCAGTATATCTTAATAGTGACCAACTACTGAAGTCTGTATTCCTTCCTTCGTCAGCTAGATGACGAAATAATACAGTAGACCAAACAGTGTGCCTTGTTTTTTTAATAGTAATTGTCTATTGAACGAACATCTTTCAATCTACCCAAGCCAGCAAATGACAGTTCTATATTAGCAGCGGGATAAAATACGTCACTCTAAAGAGGGAGTACTGTAGTAATCAATGACTGACCAGCCCTGACGCCCTCGTCAAAGTACAATTGGTCGTCATCCACCATGGTGGTGTCACGATAGACGGGGTTGTCGAAGTTGTTCACGGGCAGAAGCGTGCGCGCGTCGTACTTCTTATAGAACCAGTAGGCGGCCTGTATTATAGAAGACACCATTGGATTTTTTTCAACAAATAAAACCTAAAAAAAATAACAGCCAGTCGTAGGTAGTTGAAAATGTCACTTGAACTTACGCTGTGAACGTGACGCCTCATTTTGGTAGCGAGCTTCGACCGGTTTTCACATGCTTGGCCGGTGTACCAGGTCATCGTCAGTGCGAATGCACCAGCCGGCAGCCACACACCCTCTAAGCGCTCGCGCGTTAGCTTTACGCTCGCGCAGGGCACGCGCAATGATCAGCACAGCGCACAGTTCCGTCAACCACATTATAATTAGCCAGCAAAAACACAACCAAACGCGTGCAAAAAAAGACTAAAAAAACGTACCCCCGATGCGACACCCACGATGACAGCGAGCAGGAGGAATGTTGTGATGGCGATGTGGCCACGTTGCGGTATCGGTCCTGGAAGTGATAAAATAAAAAGGTTTTTTTGCGAAATTAAAAAAAGTGAAACGTTGTTATGAAGCTGTTTGCATTAGTTTCTTTACAAATAGCAATATGAAATACACACATTGTTTTTGCAAGTCGCTTGGCCGAAGACCCGTTAGTTTTTATTGGCAACCCTGGATGTTCGGGTAAATGGAACAATAAGAATACAGTTGTCTGTGAAATATTCGCAACATCAACAAAGTATGGCAAAAAAGTCAGAAAGTAAACGAAAATAACAATGCAACAGGACTAAAAGAAATCGTGCAAAACAGCAACGCAACAGGAAGGGTGTATACAACAAAACACAATTAGCTCAATTGACAAACAACCTAAATCCCATGAAATTCCCATCACAAAACCGATTCAAATATCGAATGTAGCTGTACATACACACCCACAACATGAGAATGAAGAACGCAGCTGAGAACAACACCATTCGTTCGATGGATCGATGTTTCTCCCTGATTTCGCCTGATCTGTCAAGCAGGGGTGGCTGACTAACGGCAGTTAGTATATCGAATCGATACCAGGCTGATTGGTCTATGGATAGCAAGCTGGAAACCGATTGGTTCGATTTGAACATCGACGACGCTGATTGGTTGTTGATCAGCAGCTGATTGGTCGACGACGAGTCTGTGGGTGTTTGTTGACCGAACTTAAAAGATGACAGACCAAACTAAACACGGGACAGAACAGAGGATAGGAAGGAAAGGAACACGTGACAATATCAAATCAGAATTTACACCTGCTGCTGGCCCACTTTCGTCTGACCTCTGTGCAACATCATCAAACTGGTCCATTTCCACTGAAACTGTCAAAGTCAGACACACATACACATTCAGGCACCACGAGCGTCACAAATAAAAAAATCCACACCTATCAAATCGATACGAACAAAAAAAACACACAAAAAAACCACAACCAAACTCACCATCAGGCACATCACTCAGCGACAAATCGCCATCTGGTCTGCACGATTTACCATTGAACAACGTGTGACCGTCTGCGCACGCACACGTGTACGGCACGTAGAAGTAACCTGGGCATACATACATGGTTGGTAGTTTGGCCGTTTTATGGCAAATACAAATTGACATGGCTCTCTATATCTCGTTGTTCGCCATATGCTTGCGTATTTTTCCGTAAAATATATTTTTTGGAAAAAAACCGTTTTTTTCCGAAAAAAACCGTTTTTTCCCAAATATGTTTCCAGTACTTAAGGATACCCATGGTCCAAAAACGCCTATTTTGGAAAAAATTTCGTCGGGAAACGGCCTGAAACAGGCTAAAAATGCACTTGGAGATTAGAAAGTGCTCATTTTGAACTGTTTAGTACCGATTTACATTGGTTTTGACAACATACTCTCGCAACCTTAGAACATATCTCGGAAATTTTTGGAAAAAAAACCGTTTTTTTTTGTTGCCACTTGGAAAAATTTCCGGAAAAATAAAAACGTATTTTTCCGGGCCTCGGGAAAAAAACGGTTTTTTTCCGAAAAAAAAACGGTTTTTTTCCGGCCCGCAAGTGTTGTTCGCCAAGCTGGCACCGTCGGTAACTGCGCTTTGATCAAAACGTTTCTCTGGATATTATTTGCCAATGCCGTATTGCAAACGCCTAAAATGTTTTGGCGACCGCGCAAATAAAACTGCGGTCAACAACTAATCGATTTCATGTGGATATGGTGAGCAAACATAGTGACATTATGTGTAGTGGAACCTTCCGCCATACAAGGAATATTTTTAAAGCCATTTTGGTCTCCAATCTGCCGTTAACCGACTGATCACAACTTTATATTCTCGATATTATCTGTCGTGCGTGACTGGGGATCGGCAGGTATCGGATATCGATATCGGCACACAAAAAGTATCGGGTTTCGGGTATCGGCATGATTTTCCAAGGTATCGGTACTACGCTTTTTGCGATTAAAAGCCAATTCTCAAAAAAAATTCTGCAGATATTCATTGTTTTACGGCCAGAAAATTTGAAAATGTAGGTGGGAGCTATTTCACGTTGCATGATACAACAACAGAGCGAGATTTTTATGAAAAAATTGGCACTCATTGACCACCTCAAAAAATCCCGCGCGACGCTTGCCAAAAACCTTAGGTTTGTTATAAAAACGTGTTTTTATTGGGATTTCGGCTCTATCGGATATCGGTATGATCCCTAGTTGTAACCGAAAATGTCGGCTCCTGATCACGTCACCACAAAGAGGTCAGGCTGTGCCATTCGCAACACACTCACTTCTGACATTGAATGCCAACGAATCGCCATCGTTGCCGATCAACAGCGTGTGATCCGCCGGCAGGCACAGATGTTCGCATCGATTCGCTTCGCATTTGTTCTTCATTCGCGGCTGCGATTGACGATGGTAGACGCGAACGGACATCAGATGCGGCACGCGCATCACCTGAAACGCACGAAGCTCATCATACGTGGCACCCAAGTTGGACGCCGGGCAATTGAGCAAAGCCAACGCGCGTTTGGACAAGACTACTTTGGCCAAGAAAAAAAGGGCAGAGCCAAAAGAGCAGAGGCCTAATTTTGTGCCAGTGGCTTAGACCTGACCTCACCAGCGTGCCTCATCAACTATTTTTTCTCACAACAACAACTGCAGGCAGGCCCAGAGTTCGCCTATGTTTCACGAGTAAACGCCCACAGCGAAAGTGCGGGGACACAAAAAATTGTTATCCACTTGTAATGCCCACTAAAGCACACCTGTTTGTGATGCAGCCCATTGAAACGATCGGCTTCGTACAACGACTGAGTGTCCCAGTCCGACCAGTACATCTTCTCCTGTCAATGAAACAAAATAAAAATGAAAAATTTCGATAAAGAAATAACAACAATTATTATTACAGTGTAGCCGTAGCCGCCTTACAGTGGCGACCATTCCGAAGCGTAGATGCACGTTTCAGTTGAGAACTCATTTTTTTACCGTACCGTACAGGTAAAATGCGAAAACTCAAGGCGCAATTTGCAGGCAGTCGCCTACTTTTCAGGCGGAACTAACGTTTAAGTTTTAGCGGCAAAATTCGGTTTTCAAAGAATAGTCCAAAAAGCCTTAGATTATCATATCACCATCAACGAGGCATAGTGTACCAAAAAATGCAACCATCAAATCGCACCTCAAATACGCTGATCGAAAATGGATGTTTGAGCACTCGCCACGAATGCACAATCGTGTGCAGATTCTGACCATTGTAATCAACCGAATTGATCTCCTTCAGTTTAGCGTCGGCCCAATAGATACGTTCAGCCAACAGATCCACGGCCAGGCCATTCGGCCAACCGACCCTGTAATACGCAAACGTAAAGACAGTATAATACTCTGACAATACTTTTGGGAGACACTTTTCAAACGCGTGGCCTGATCCGTAAAGGTCGGTTTATACTCTGACTGCCCGGCAGTAGCAGTCAGAAATTTGTGACTGCCTGTTCGGTCAGCTCATTAACAGCGCAAGAACAGTTAGACGGCAAGTGGCGGTTAAAGGACAGAGTGGAACAGGCAATCACTACAAGCAATCACTGCCTTGCCATGCACTTCTGCGTGGTGGTGACTTCTCCGGATTTTGACTTCTACTTCCCGGAAGTCAGAAGTATAAATCGACCTTAAAGCGCATTATGCGTGTGTCAGCTGCAGCGATCACGTGACTGCCAGCCAAAAACACAAGTCTAACGCAGTCATCTGCGAAAAGCAACGAAACTCAGCTGGCTGCGGGAGCTGCGTGCGCTAAAATCGCAAACTTTGATGCCCATGGCAGCTGGCCGCATTTGAAATAAAAAAACCCCGGCTCCTCCGACTCCGACCTGTTCGGATCATCAGTGATCAATTGCCTATGCTGCCCATTCATTGCCGATCGCTCAATCTTTGGTCGTTGCGAGCCCCAATCGGTCCAAAAGATGAGTCCCAACTTCGGGTCGACCACAATCGCGCGCGGTTCATCTAGATGGTCGCTGTGCAGCACCATGTGACGTTGCGTTTCCAGAGACATCACCTGTGCATGGAGAAACGTTTTTGATTTGAAGAATTGAGCGAGTTGAGTATTCGACGAATAATTTCTGAAATGAGCTGTTTTTTTCCACCACAAGCTGAATTTTTCGACCAGAATATGGTAGATTACAGTCGAATTCGAATTGAGCATGTGGGATTTTCAAAAGAGGTACCACAGAGTACGCCTCAGCCTCGGTTCAAAAAGCCGTGCTCAAGGTGTAAAACAATTCGGGTGCCTCCCCATGCTGCAGGTGGTCACCGAACATGAAGGAAGCGAAAGCACACGAATCCCAACCAAGCCAACGATAAATGAGTTTGACTAAAAAAACGAAAACACACCCCCACACACCAGAATGTGATTGTATCCGGTGTCGGTCCAGAAGAGCAGTTTGTGCACCCAATCCACGGCAAGGCCATCCGGCGTGCTTTCATTCTTCTGGTACAACTGCACCCGGGTGTTGTTGCAATGGTCGATACTTTGGTTGTCCGATACTGTCGCTTGGTCGCGCTCGGCCACATCCGGTAGGGTGCAGCTGTAATTGGGAAACATTTGACAACGTTATTTGAGTGTTTTATGCGCAATTTGCGCATAAAAAGCCGCATCTGCTTGCACCTAAAAATCGGCAGAGTAGGGGGAGTTTTATCTAAATTTTCGACGAAATTCTAGGTGCAAACAAAGCCTAAGGTACAGACATTTTGGAATAAAAATTTCCCAAAAACCCTGTCAGAAGTGCCGAAAGTCATCATTTGGGAAAAACAATAACAATGAGAGTTTAGAACAGCATACCTTAAAATCTACCATACACCATTTGCTAGATTTTCGCTGTGCAAACGAACAATAAACGTTCAACAGGTGCACATTGCACATAATCCACGACGAATCTTTCGTTCGACATTAAAATTCATTCATGTGCGCAGACAGGATGTCGCAAAAACCACCCAGCCAAACCACCTCATAATGGATTCATGATGCACATCACTCCATATCAGCGTGCGCTCATCGTAGATGTAGTCCAACGCGATGGCACTGCCCAAATTGGAGGCCAACGGACGGTAATCGTGACTGCGAATGTCGTACTCGCGAATCTGGGCCCGATTCGTGAACAGCAGACGTGTATCACCGTCGGTTGCTCTGTAACATTTTTTTCGGTTTATTGACGCCGCACACACACACGACGTGAGAACGACCTGACGGTGCCTTGGACAGCGTTACCTTGATTGGACACACCAAGCAAGAACAATAGAAAAAAACCAGAATAACAAACGTGACCGACTGACTTGCACGTGCGATTGTCTGCCTGCAGATTGTATCCGGGGTGACACCCACACGTGTAGCTGCCGGCCGAGTTCACGCAGGTTTGCGTGCACATGCCAAACGTGTTGCATTCGTCGAGATCTGGGTAGGGTTGGATTAAAAAATGTCTTTATTATCGAATTTTTTTAAACTTTTTTGAATTTAAAATTTTTTTTTAAGATTTACTTTTTTTTATTCCGGATCACAAAAGTTTCGGTTCTCAATGTGAAAATTGTCGAATTTTTTTGTAAGTGAATTTGATTGTATTGAGAATAAAGGAACAGTTGATACGACTGGTTGTGTGTTTGCAAACGGGCAGTGGCGTGGTGATGTTTTTTTACGATGAGATCGCTAACGTGACAATTCGTGTTGGGGATAGTCCGTCCACCATATGTAGGTTGTAATATATGAAAACATATCGTGGGCAGACTATGAAAAGTAAAGGCGTGTCACGGGAATGTAAATACCTGGCGCATTTCACTGGAAAGTGACATGAAAACAGCTGCATAACCCGCGGTTAGTCACCTCCGGCTTTTTTGCACGATAATACTTTAAGCAGGTTTGTCTTTGGAAGAACTAAATGCGCATATGGTGATGACTATTTGGGTCATTTAGTAGAGCCACAGACTGTCTAACATTTTCATGACATTGTACCGAAGCGAAACACTAGCGCCGCGGGCCATTTTGTGAAAAAAAACAAGCAGAAACATGCACAAAGCATGCATTTTACAACAAAAAAGGGGGAATAATAAAAAAAGTTGTGAAATAATAAAAAAGTGAACTTACTTTTCCAATTTTTAAAAACCGAAAAAGTGGCGAACTTTTTTTAAAGTACTTTTTTAACCCAACCCTGGATCTGGGTGTGGGTGGGTGGGTGATGTTTCATTGCATCAAATCAATATGGTAAAATAATGTTGGATATTAATAGTGAGTGCATGCTCCACATCCGGGGTTTTTTTTGCTCGTCATTGACGAATAAAAATGTCCCGTGACGAATAAAAGCTGGACCCAACTCATCACTGACGAATAACCAAATTTACTAAAAAAACCCTGTCTACCTCCCCATTGTGGCATGACCTCGAGAGTGGGTGGGAATCACCAATCTCAGTCGCTGCTATGAAGAACGTTTACGGTTCACCATGCGACCAGATGGAAGCACCAAAAGGCCTAATCGTATTATGAAAAAGGGCAGACTGCATGCATTTAGAGACCCCAAAAGAGAGTCCACTATTCAACGCACCTTGACATCTGGTCTCATTGACGAGCGTGTAGCCGCGATTGCACGAACACACACGTTTCAGACCACTGCTGCTGCTGCCGGGCATGGCCAGACATTTGTGCTCGCAACCACCTGCAAAGTGAATGGAAAACAAACGGTAAATGCAAAAACCACGCGAACAAATCAGGTTCATGTCACTGCTCTACTGGCGTAAAGTGCGTTTTTTCTAAAAAATAGTTTTTTCAGTACTTGAAGAAGTAAAGTATTTGGGACACAAGATATGAGCGCGTGACACAATCGTTGGGTTCCATCAATAATTTCGGTCCGGTTATCGGGCCCAAATTGACCCGAACCGAAGAACATATCGTCACCATGTGCTGTTCAACGCAGCAATTTGCGAAACGTTCCGTCAGTTGGTGTGTGACGGGAGGATTCGGGATGTTTCACCCAAGAACGACCCGGGCTGATTGTGTCTCTGCTGTGACACAGTCATGCAGCGCTCATTGATTAACAGACTAATAATTTCAAAAACCAGTAAAAGGAGTCTATGGCAGTGTTTTATTCAGCAATTTTTATAATAATAGAGTAGTCTAAAAGGAGTGTGTAACAGTGTTTCATTTAGTTCTTATAAATGTGAGCAAGATTATAATATTAGAGTAGTATAAAGCTGCATATATAGTTTCGGACCCTCTCACACTGACACTGAGAACAACCGACCATTATTTCCATCATCACAACTCGGCCGTTCCGTGCCCGCATCAGTCTGTCGCACTTGACACAACGTCGGCAGTTCATCTGTTGCAGCGGGCAGGTCCACCTCACCGTGGTCACCGTTGCGCGCGTGCACCGGCATCAGCACATCATGCACCTGCGTTGGCTGGACGTTTGAATTTTTTTAGCGCACAAAGAAATTATGGCGTAAACATGATAGGCAATTTGCACCCAAAATCAAATTGGAGGTTTGAGATCCATACATCACGGTCGAAACGGAAAGTTACGTATTTCGAAAAGAACCGTGGCACACGCCACAATTTTTCTATAGGATTGTATTCGCTGTGGCTGTTTGGTAACTGACAGACAGTGCCATGATGAATTCTGACTTATTGGGGTGGGCTGCGGCGTGAAAAGCTAATGCTTTGTGGTTTTCAACTTGGTGATTGGTCACGTGTCGGTCACGTGCCTTTCCACATGAAGGTTTCTTCCATTAACTTTCATGCCCCTCAACGTAACGGTTGCTATGTAAAAGCAAACAACGCCAACACGAGCCCGATTTCGGAGGTGGAGATATTTGAGATTTGTGAAACATTCCTACGTGGCTGCTGATTTGGGAAACGTTACACGTTGTGCATGAGGATTTCTCGTTCTTTCAGTTTGGTAGTGCACCAACTCCGAAATCGGGCTCGTGTTGGCGTAGCTTGCCTTTAAGCAATATTTCGGTACAAAAACTCAGCAGTGGTGACCAAAACGTTTTATCCAGTTCGATACGAACGTGGCAATGGTATAGTAAGTGTCTAATTTCGCTGCCTCATGCATTTTTACAGACGCAGGCAAACTCACGTTCGAAGTCGAGGCAGGCAACAAGCTCAACACACACAGTCAACGAGCCGCGCAGCTGGCTCGTGTGCTTTTTCAAATGTTTCAGCCACACAAGCTGTGTCTGTCAGCTGCGTGGCTTGTTGGCCGTGTGTTCAGCTTGTTGCCTGCCTCGACTTCGAACGGGAGTTTCCCTGCGTCTGTAAGTATGTATGAGGCAACGAAATTAGAAACTTACTGCAGAAGATCACATAAGTGTTTGATGCCTGCCTGCCAAGTGAAACGCGCAAAAAAAATCCAAATCCCTCCAACCAATTTCATTGGACAGTCCGGTTTTCCATCGCACAGCATTTCAATGCCGATACACACGTGCATGGCTGACTTGCCCTGCGTACAGTCAAACTCGACATTGTCCTGACAGCGCTCCAGTTGCAGCTCTGGAATAATAATGACACGACGATAAAAATTGACAATAATTATTGGCGACCAGCAGTTAATTGATAACAATAATTCGTCCACTTCTGGCTTATTTATTTCTTTTTTTTTGAAAAAAACCTCTGTGATTCTTTTTTAATGTACGCTTTGCGCCATTGACGGAAAACAAGTCCGCGATCGACAAAGTTCAGGTCATTCGCGCGTGAAACATCAGGCGCATTTCGGCCAACAAACCAAAGTAGCAGATTGTGGGCCTCAGTTGACTTGGGATGAGCCAACTAGATTTTGGCAAACATTAAGCAAATGATGGCCCGCATCATCCGATTTGACAGAAAAATACCCCAGTGGCAAATTCGAAACCGAAAAACCTCACAACCGAACAATCAACACTAACTAGGGAATGTGGAATTATTTCAAAAAAAAATAATAAACCTCGGCACTAACTGATCACGGTACAATTTCGTTCATCATCGCCATTCGGACAGTCCAACACCCCGTCACATTTCTGCCTGTCGTTGTAACAGACAGTCTGTGCCGATGCGTATAAGGTGTGGTTGGTGTGTTGTTGCTCGCAACGATGTTGCGTGGGCGTGCACTCAACTGCAAATATGGCGTGAGGTCATTCATTGGGCTGTATTCTCGATAACGAATGCAGCATTCGATTGCACATTTGGCGTGCAGATACGCACAGGATGCACAAAATATTTTGCAGTGCAAAATTTGAAAATGAAACATTGCAACGTTGAAACATATGCAGTTTCGTGCACGCCGTTTCGAGAATTGCGTGGCAAGTGTAATCGAGAATTCGGCTCGGCCCTTTAATGGGACTTGCAGCTTCTCGCGGACACGAACAAACCAACAACGCAAGACCGGACTGTATCGATCTCGATCATCAAGGTACATACATGGGCAGAAAGTTCGGCAAAACAGAGATCCAAAAACCTAACAAATCGCCAAAGCTAGAGTTCCCAAAAATGTCGGCTATCGAGATACCCTCGACAAAGATCCCAAGCTACAACACAGCCGAGCATACTGTTCGATCGCACAGTAATTACAGTTACCCCACCGCCCACCACAGCATCGGCTAACGGTTTTGTTGTCAAATCAGCTCGTCAAGAAAGTCGTCGAACACATGAGCCCAAAATGAGCGCGAAAACTAATACATGTGTTCGACGACTTTCTTTGACGAGATGATTTGACTACATTACTATAAGCCACAACATCGAAGATCGAAGCCCATCACAAACCGGTACAAGCGTGTTCGTCACTGCCATCCGCACAATCCTCTTCTCCGTCGCATTTCCAGGTCATCGGCAGACATTGACGACTCGTTAGGCACTCGAATTGCTGCAAATCGATCTCAATCAATAAAGTGTGTGTGGCAGCACTGGCTCGGTGCCTGACCGGACTTACAGTACAACAGTCGTGGCTATTTTCAAATTTCACCAGCTGCCACGTGCACTAGATCTCGAAACTTTAGGCGCAAATTACCTGCTCGTTTGGCGCAAAGTGGCCCGCTAACTCAAATTTTTGAGTGGAAATAAGACCCGCGCTTACAGTGGTGCGATTGCAGGCAACGTGGTGATGCGGCATGAGCAGATCGGTGTCGGCGCATTCTGCCTCATCGGATCGATCCAGACAATCGGCTTCGCCGTCGCACTTCCAACGTGCCGGAATGCAGTACTTGTTCTCGACGCACTGAAAAAGTTCAAGATTGTGATCGTTTGATGTCGGTTTATCAGTGATAAAATTTCGCAAGTTTGTCAGTTTGGTAGGGAGAAGGGAGGTTTCTCATCCACACATTAGTAATGAATAACAGTAGGATAACACCATCCACAGCCTCCTATGAAATCCAATCAATGCACAAAATTTCTGAAAAACTTCGTTCCGAACCTTGCACAGCCGTCACGTTCATTTTGTTTCATTTCAGCGAGCATATCATATACTTCCCCTCCATGCTTCCAAACACAAGGCACACAATCAAACTTCTTTCAGTTCTTCCCCATCAAAACACCAAATGCACATTGATCGACAAAACCGCACATCAACCCCATAAGCACTCTTAGTCATGTGAAAACACAAAACAGTTTTGCACTTTCTGCATGCCCTGCTGAGTTGCGTAAGATCTGATAACTAGATAGTTGACCAGGCACAACATGGTTGCGATGAAACGCGCAATAACTTGCGTGAAACTGCAATCTTTTCTACAAATTGTGCATGCGTTTGTCGTCAAACTTGGCCAATTGAATAGTGGTTGACACAGTCGATTCACGCTAGGGTTAGAGGTGGTGGGGGGGGGGGCGCACCACCACCAAAAAGAAAAAAAAAACACACCCCCCCACGCCGGCACCCCCACCACCCCCCCCCCCCCACCCCACACATCTCTAACCCTAATTCACGCATATCTGTCACAAAATAGAATAAATTAGAAAACAAATAAATGAGTCACTATCATGAAATGAAACCGAGTGTCACCTACACTACAATTGGCCCAAACCTTTGCGTGGGACATCATAAGACGTGCTGTGAGGCAGGCAAGCGTGCACAGCTAACTAAATAAATGCACGTCGTCGCTATTTCACTTCATAAACATTTTTGCCAAACGGAAGCCACAGCAATTCAAAACCACAACATTACAATTCATTTCCTGAGCACTTGCAACCTGTCCCGTTTTGAACTTTTGTTGTTGTTTCATTCAGGTACGATCGGAGAAAACCGATTATTACCCATATACGCCAAAATGTTTCGGAGTAGCTGCAATGAAATGACATTTATCTCACACTTTAGGCCACGACCAGCACGCATTCAGCAAAGATAAAAGTGTTTTCAGCTGTTTCTCTATGCTAACAACAGAACAGCTGTCAAAAGTATAAATATTAGCCTCCCTCCCTTCTCCTATTGTTGACTTATTTCACCAGCACACACAACCCCTCCCCCTCCCTTCCAAAGTGTTCCCCAACTACGTCACAAAGCTCTTTGCTCTGACGTACAATAGGCAGACTTCACCATAACCACCAAATCTATCGAACTCCACAAGAACTCAACAATATATTGATGTGCAAACTCAAAACGGACTGATGTCAATGACCGATATTATAATTATGCATTTTGTTTCTCAGCCATGACGCAGCCAAGGATTAGCACACCACTTTCATATTGCGTAATGACAGGACGAAAATAGCAAGATGGCAAAAAGTGCAGGCCCATTTCACACTTCAAACAACTCAAAACAAACAAACACCCCAATATCAGCAGGTATCTGCGCAGCCCCGTTCAAACGTGCAATACTTTCAATTGCATACAAACACGCCACATTTTTTTGTAACGGTCATATGACCAAGCGCGCAAGCAAGCACACAACATACATGAATGATGACTAACCATCACTTGCCCAGTCATATGTTGCACAAAAATGGTGAATTCACGAAAAAAATACCACCGAACAAAACAACGTGTGAGCAACGTTCGGGCAAGAATTCAGAAAACGGCAAACTTCGGGCTGATTACCATGAGAATTCCAGCAATCAGCGAATACCTCGGCTATTTTTAGCTACATATAGCTATCCCTAGTTCTCTGAAAATTCAGTTGCGAAATGCGAAGCTTTCCATTCTGGTGGGATGACTATTTCGCAATAGTGTAGTACAGGACAAAACTCTGCTGAAAAATAACCGCCTGTGCAAGAAAACCTGATAGTAGTAGTGCCATTGTATGGCCACGCTTGCCGCGCTAGGCGAACATGCCAAGAAAGTAGCTAACTCGCACAATTTGTGCAAACCGAACACACACAGCATGCATAAAGATTCCCATCATAATTTGTTCGTGCGACTAAAACATTTTCAATAGTTGCAAAACCAAACACAATGCCAACCCCCAACCCAACCATAAACTGATCACGTCCGCACGATTTATAATCGCAGTCATCGGGCTCATCGCTTCCATCGCCACAATCGTTGTCCCGGTCACATTTCCACGATTCGTAGATGCAATTGCCCGATGCGCATCTGAATGGACCATATTGTTGGATTTAGTGTAACAGAGATGGGCGGGCGCCTCCAGATGTAGTATGTCGGTTTTTTAGGACCCGACACCAAACGCTTACGGTTCAAAACAACAGTTTTGCTGAGAGAAGAATTTTGAGAGAAAATTTTCTTCGAACCAAATGTTTCCGAAGAATGTGACATTTTGGTGTTTATTTCGTGTGAAAAAACTTGAATTCAGTAAGCTGAGCCAAAAAATTGCACTAATTTTATGTTTGCGCCAGTGCTGCAAAAACAGGACAATAAAGCTGCTCAAAATTTGAACCAGTCGCTCGCTGGTTTACAAAAAGCAACCTCATCAATGACGTCGCACTAACTTGAACTCGTTTGGTCTGCACTCTCGGACCACGGGCGCGGGCGTCGCAGTCGAATTGTCGGCAGCGTTTGTCGTCTGAAACGTTGTGGATCATCGTGGATCAATAAACTTACTAATTTGATGATCGATTTGACTTGCATTTTCTTCAGTATTAACTAAATTATAACCACATCAAACATGTCGAAAACGGGCGCAACAGATACGCAACAAGCAAAACATTTCAAGCCACATATGGAGAGATATTAAATTCGGTCTGATCGTATCGGATGGGATCTGCCTTGGTCACGTGACTTTTCTGACCTAAGGATATTTATTAAGAAATTTGGTGATGCCACGCCACTAACTTCGTCCAGCGCGAAAGAAGTTCTCCGACCTAAAATGAACAACGAATAAGCTGGACGAAATTGGTGACTCCAGTAAATTTCCTAACATCCTTTACGCAAGAATCACGCGCTGCCAAGGCAAGTCACATCCGAAGATCCGAAAGCCAAGTTTGATACCGACCAGAGTCAGTATACATACGGTAATTCAAAGAATTCACCATAGAGATATTTTCATTGCTATCGGGGTGAGAAAAAGGGGGCAATAATGTAACAGCAGTGAGTTTTGCCCGTTTCGGCCTGTCTTCACAGACGGGCGAGGTGCCAGGCCTCATCGGTGCGAGCACCACTGGCCAATTGACCTTCAAAAAGGACCTCGAGCAGATGAACCAGAAAAAAACTAATCGAACCTGCATTAAACCAGGAAAAAACGAATCGAACCTGCGCATCGTCACAATGCAGCTCATCCTCGCCCGCATAGCAGTCGCGTTGTCCGTCGCATTTCCAGGACGCGGGCACGCAAATGGGCACGTGCGTGATCGGGTGTCGACCGCAGTTGAACTGCGACTCGGAACAATCAGCAGCTGGAAAAAAATGGAATTGGAAATTGGCTCTGTGCGCGCGACGTCCGGAGCAGTTGAAAATATGGAGTTGAAATGAATGTTTCGAAAGTTGTGTGAATTTGACGGGACTTTTGTGACATGTTTATACTGGCAGGCGGAAAAAAAACCGGTTTTTTTTCCGGAAAAAAAAACCGAAAAAAACCGTTTTTTTTCCGAGACCCGAATACTTTTCCATTTATTTTTCCGTGGGTACCTTTTCGGTTTTTGATCGGAAAAATATCGGCACTTTATTCCAATTTTTCCAAAAAATTGTAATGCAAAACTGATGAGTTTTTCGATTTCAGTGAAAAATTGGCTCGAGCACAAAAATTAACCGGCCCAAAATGGGCCAAAAAGCGTGTAAACCAAGTGTTTTCGACTGACTTCAACACTCTTCAAGAGCACTCTCGTCACTTCGAACAAATTTTGCACTGAAATTGTTATATTTTTCGAAATTACGTTCTTAAGTACTGGAAAAGTATTTGAAAAAAAAAACGGTTTTTTTTCGGAAAAAAAACCGTTTTTTTCCACGAAAAATAAAGAACGGTTCTTTATGACAGTATAGACATGTTTGATAAGTCGTAGAGCACACGTCTTTAAATCATCCGAAAACACACAGGAAAATAGACCAGAATGAATCCAACCGCGCCGCCCAAAAGTCATGGCCCAAATGACAATTTTACAGCCAGATCTCAAAAAAAGTTGCAGAACAGTTCATCAAACACTTCAAAGTTAAAAATACTAAGAACGAACTGTTGTTGCAATGCGCTTCATCGCTTTCATCAACACAATCTGCTTCCCCATCACATTTCCAGCCATTGGGAATACAGCGTTGGATGTCTTCGCCTGCAATTATTGACGGAACTAATGCAGTTTCGTCAAAAAAAATAATTGAGAAACATATTTCGGTCCTGTGCTCTTAGTCATACAATTTAGGGAATGGTTTGGGCCTTAAATTCTGCTAAAATCCAATTGAAACCACAAATTCAAACCTAGTTTCTCGAAGTTTGTACTTCATGTTAGCGTTTCCACTGCCCACGTGTACTCTTGCGGACCGAAAAAAACCGTTTTTTTTTCGAAAAAAAAAAGTTTTTTTCCCGAGGCCCGGAAAAATACGTTTTTATTTTTACGGAAATTTTTCCAAGTGGCAACTTTTGAAAAAAAACGGTTTTTTTTCAAAAATTTCCGAAATATTTTCAAAGGTTGCGAAAGGATGTTGTCAAAACCAATGTAAATCGGTGCTAAACAGTTTTAAATGAGCACTTTTTAATCTCCAAGTGCATTTTTAGCCTGTTTCAGGCCATTTCCCGACAAAATTTTCTCCAAAATAGGCGTTTTTGGACTATGGGTATCCTTAAGTACTGGAAAAATATTTGGAAAAAAAAAACAGTTTTTTTTGAAAAAAAAAACGGTTTTTTTCAAAAATATTTTGCGGAAAAATACGCAAGTATACCCACGTGTACTCTCGAATTTATCTATGTACACGACAAAAAATTCTGAAAAACAGAGCCAAAAATATAATTATCATTCAACAAAACGCACCGACAAATTCGTTTGGGCACGCGTACTCGGTCGGGCTGCACGTGTGCGGCTGATCTGCTGATGTCGCAGCGCTGCTCACTGAAATGGTGTTGATTCAGGCCTCTGTTAATCAAGTCAAAGCACGATTTGCAATATTTATCAATATCTGTATGGCACATTGATCTGCAGGGTTTAGCGTCAACAATTTGATTCGATCGAACCGACCAGGAATTGTTTTTTTTTCACTCATAAATTGAATTCTCCCTAAAAATGGACCTTCTATGGAGATTAGTGTCAATGCCTGAATTACGTTTTGAAATGTTTTGGAAATTGCTTGTATTTGTCACTGATTTCTCATTTCTCCAATGATCAGATCATTTCTGCCAATGAACCACCCAAGAAAACTCAAATCGAAATTAATCATGCATGAAATCAAATTCTATCGTCGGTTGACCTGCAGCCTCTGCATTATGCATCCGGGGACTTGAAGATATTTTCGAAAAATAGGAATTCTGGCGTAAAAATAGACTACTGAGAATAATGGCCTTCTGAAATGATGTTTTGCAAGTTGCGCACACGTAACGCACGTTTTGGTTTGGTCAGCCTGATATCCAGTCAGCCAGCATTGAGAACCCATAAAAAATTAGGCCGGTACGCCCCACCACCAACTGACAATGTTTGCACATTGTTTCATCCTCATCAGATGACAGTCCCAGTCTGCTCGTCTGGTCACCACAGTCATTCTCATGGTCGCACAACCACGGTCGCGGGATGCATCTGCGATTACGGCATTCGTGATGCGTCGATTGGTCGCATTGTGACGACGACGACGCTGAAAACGCGGCCTCTTTTTCCACCTCGGTTCACGACAGTAACTGTCCAGTGCCGGCCTTCCGGCCGGGCCGGACTTCCCGGCCCGAACTGCCCGATCCGGGCCGGGCCGATTTTTCTTTTCGACTCCAAAATCGGAACGGGCCGGGCCGACCTCAGGCTCGGGCCGAGGCGGGCCGCGATTTTGGACTTTCAAATCGGGCCGGGCCGGGATAAAATTTGGTCAGTTGGGCCGGGCCGGGCCGAGGTTGTTTGTTACCCAGCTCGATGCTCTGTTTCCGAATTCCGATACGCTCGCTATACGACAGCCAGCAAACAAAAATGTCCAAGTCCAACCAACCGCTGTCAGATCGCTGTGAACGCACACTGGCGACGTGATGATGAAGGAAAAACAGCAAAATGCACAGCCAGGGCCTGAGCATCTCGATTGGGCGTCGTCTTTGTTTGAATCACCCGGGCGAGAAAATCAATAAAGGAGAGTGGTTTAATCTGACAAATTTTTCCGCCTTCAATTTGCCGTTTTTTTTGGTACCTCCCTACTTTTTCGGAGGGGAAATTTGTGTAGGGGGAGGGCAGACATGCACGAGCAGCTGCAGCAGGTGCAGCCCGGCAGCAGCTGAACGGGGCCTGCCGCAGCTGAAGAGCATTCAGCTGCGGCACAGCTGCAGCAGCTGCAGCAAAACTTTTTGATACAACCGGGAAGGTCAAAATTTCGGAAAATTATCAATGCAGCGATTCGTCGATTTTCGGTGTTTTTTACGAAAAAATTTCGCGCCATCGCGCGATGTCCGTGTTTATGAGTATGATTCCTTATTAATTGTGCAACACAATGATAAGAAAGTGTAAGGTGTGCAAGTCCCTGTGTGGTGTGGCATGTTTTACTTGTGCGTGGTCGTCGTGTACCTACAGTGGCTACAGTATGTTGTCGTATCTGATGTGTCAGGTCATGGGGCTCAGAAAAAGTTAATTTTGGTATCTAACATTCACTGCACAAAAACACTGAATTAAGAACGCGACAGTGCAGTTATGGTAATTATTGTAACAAGAAGCTGGAAGCATGTGTGCAGAACAGCTTGGACGAAGATATGTTTGCGGTTTGCCCAATTCATATAGACTTCAGTAAAAAAACCACATCTCTGGACGTTCCGAATTTCGAGAGTAGAGGTAACAATGGTCACTAAATCTTGGGGTTTCTTTATGATATACGTCGAAAGCGGAAAAATCGCGCGCTTTGCTCGTTAGAGGTAACACCAATTTTTCTTCAAACTTATGTCGCGCGTGCAAATTGTTAAAATTTTGCGCGCATGATCATATTTTGCAAACTGATGAGGGGAGATAATGCACCTCAGCGTGGGGGACCACATACCGTACCGGAGGGGAGGGGGCGAAGGGGAGATACTGTACCTTTGAGGGACCCCCCAGCCAGCCACAGCACTGGCCCCAAGACACTGGTGTAGCTGGGGGAGTGGGGGAGCCCCCTAGGTACAGTAGATGGGTAGGTTCACGCTCCATCCTGGTACAGTAGGTAGGTCGCCGTCCCCCGGCCGGCAGGAACAGTAAGTTTCGCTTTTTGGCTCAAATCGCTGTAAAATCGGTATTTTTCACTCAAAATAGACGAAAAATCGTGTGCTACGCGCGAAATTAACGTTTTACAGTACATTTTCATCAACATTTAGACCTAAAAATTTTTGTTCCCCCCTAGCTCGGCCGGTACAGTAGGCATGTAGGTTGCCGCCCCACATTTTTGATGGTACAGTAGGTTGCCGACCCGATCGATGCTGTGTTGAGTGATTATTCTTACACACCTGACCTGCCGCGTCGTGTGCAGTGTGATTTGATGGTCATGCATGTCATTGAATGGCACTTCTAATGACTATTGATAGTCATTACAATTAAGTGCAGCATGACATTGACATAACCGGAACCTCTGTTTGTTGCTCTTTGATACAACCGGGAACAAGAAATTTTTGGCAAAATGATACAACCGGCAGCAGCTGAAAAATTGCTCCCGTGCACGTCTGGGGGAGGGGGAAGACCCAAAATCAGGAAAAAGTTACTTTTTGAGGCAGTGCTGTGGCTACTTTTGCGGGGCGGGTAGGGTACATAGGTGGAAAAAATCGGGGCGGGTAGGGGGGTAGTGTACCTGGGATCTTGGGCAATGGTGTGGCTGGGGGGGGGGGGGGGGGGGGGGGTCCCCCCCCCAAGGTACAGTAGGTAGGTTGCCGCCCCTCGCCTGGTACAGTAGGTAGGTTGCCGCCCCTCCCCTGGCTGGTACAGTAGGTAGGTTGCCGCCCCACCTAACTTTTCACCCAAAACATTCATTTTTGGCTTAAAACTGCATAAAATTAGCATATTTGTCTGCAAATAGGCGAAAAATCGCGCGCTGCGCGCGAAATTACTGTTTTAGGCCACATTTTCTTCAGTATTTAGACATAAAAAATTTCGGTTTCCAGATGACCCCCCCCCCCAAGTGGTACGACCCCCCCCCCCCTAGCTCGGCTGGTACAGTAGGTAGGTTGCCGCCCCGCATTTGGGGTGGTACAGTAGGTTGCCGCCCCGCCTGGGTAGCTACACCACTGATCTTGGGGGGGGGGGGGGGGGAAATCCGGTTTGGGGCGGGAGGGGGGGGAAGATTTTTCGGGGCGGGTAGGGTACAACACAAGTTTTTTCGGGTGCCTGTTTTTATGTACTAAAAAGTGCATATATCGCGCGCAGCGCGAGATTTTTTGCACTTTTTAAGGTTTTCGGTCGAAATTTGGGCATTTTTGACCGAAAAATGGGCATTTGGGGGGTAAAAATCGGGGCGGGTAGGGTACCAGGGCGGGGCGGGTCGGGGGTAGGGTACCAGAGCGGGGCGGGTAGGGGGGTAGCGTAGCAGGCCGGGGCGGGTAGGGTACCATTGGGGGGGGACCCCCCCCCCCCCCCCCCCCCAGCCACAGCACTGTTTTGAGGTAGAAAATTTGAATTATTTTTTGTCCCTTTTTTTGAAAAAATTCTTCATAAAAAGGGTATTTTGGCGACTTTTGAGAACATTGACCTAAAATCACACATATTAGGCCAAAATGGTCATTTTAGGCAAAAATTGGGGAAATTAGAGTTCCCGGAGGGGAAATTAGTGTGCTAGTGTACCTTGGTCGGGGAAATTAGTGTACCTTAGGGGGGTCCAGTGTAGTTCCTGGGGGGGAGGGGGGGGTCCCCCCCCTAAGGTACACTAACCGCCGCGACCAAGGTACACTAGTACACTAACCGCCGCGCCAGGTACACTAACCGCCTCAATTTTTGCCTAAAATAAGCAATTTTAGGCCTAAAATGGGCATTTTTAGGCCTAAAATGGGTAATTTTTAGGTCAATGTTGTCAAAAGTCGCCAAAATACCCTTTTTATGGAGAATTTTTTCCAAAAAGGGCAAAAAATCGGTCAAATTTTCTACCTCAAAAAGTGACTTTTTCCTGAATTTGGGTCTTCCCCCCCCCCCGTCCCCCCCCAGGGAGGTACACTAACCGCCGCACGGAAAAAAGGGGTAGGTACACTAACCGCCGCGCCGGACCAGGAACTACACTGGGGGGTCCCACTCCCCCCAGGAACTGCACTGGTGAAACAACCAACTAAAAAAATCGGGCCGGGCTGGGCCGGAGATTTGGAGGATCGTGCCGGGCACCTCGACCCGAAGTTTCTGAGGTGGAAAAAAACAGAGATTATGATTGGGCCGGGATTTTGGACTTTTGGCTCCGGCCGTGTCGGAGATTTTGGAGGTTCGGGCCGGGCCGGACCGAGCTGGACTTGCCTGCCCGACCCGGCCCGAAATCCTCAAATTCAGACATCGCAATATCGGGCCGGGATTTGCCTGTCCGGCCCGAGCCCCCAAATCTCCGATCAGGCCCGGCCCGACCCCAAAATCTCCGGCCCGCCCCGTCCCGAACCTCCAAATTTCCGGCCCGGCCCGGCCCGGCCCTAATTTTTGGCTTAGATTTGGCCCAATTTTTGTCCGGCTGGAGCCAAAAGCCCAAAATCGGGGCCCGGCCCGAGGCCCGATTGCGACCTCTGCTCAAATTCCAAGAAAATTTAGCAAATTTTGGCTTTTTTGGACGATTTTTTTCCTTTGACCCCAAAATGGAGCCGGGCCGACCTTTGGCTCGGGCCGGGCCGGTCCGCGATTTTGGATTTTTAAGTCGGGGCTGGCCGGGCCGGGTCGTGCTGGAGTTTTGGTTAGTCGAGCCAAGCCGGGCCGAGATCTCAGGAAAAAAATCTCTTTCTTTTGTTTGTGGAGGAAGATTGAATGTCCTTTACCTATCACCTGGCTGGTTTTATTTTTAGCCTTAATCGTCGTCTGATAATATTACTTGGCCTGACGCTCGCAGGTTTTGACCGAATGTCAACGTTTGAGATGTGAGCGCCGTTAAAAGGGCAAAAACTAGGATCAAAGTGTCACAGGCAGTGTCGTACTTTGAGATGGCCCTCAAGTGTCGATGCTATAAGTGGAAAAAACAAGTTTTCCAAAACCTCTGATGCAATAATGGGGGAAAACAAGCATTTACCTCTTTCTTTGATGCTACAAATGGGAAAACAAGGCTGGACGGACGTCCAGCAGTGATGTCAAAGTACTGGGCGCCCCGGCGCGGCGGGCTAGCCAACACATACCTGAAACCATTGCAGAAACAACTTCAACTTCAGAAACTGAAAACAAATCTGAGTCGAAGGGAAGCCAAGTGGTGTCTCAGTCCAAATGAAACGACGCTAGGTGTGACCCTATCGAGGCTGGGCTGAGTCTGGTGGCAATAAAATTGTGTTTGCGTCGAAGGTCAGCGTCTTCCCTACAACAACTTGTGTTCCATAGGCTACCTGATCACACGCATAGTATGTGGCGCCCGCGGGACTAGCCCGTCGATCTGCACATGTTTGCAGGTCAGCGTCTTCCCTACAACAACTTGTGTTCCATAGGCTATCAGATCACACGCACAGTATTTGGCGCCCGCGGGACTAGCCCGTCGATCTGCACATGTTTGCAGGTCAGCGTCTTCCCTACGGCGCCCGCGGGACTAGCCCGTCGATCTGCACATGTTTGCAGGTCACAGTATTTGGCGCCCGCGGGACTAGCCCGTCGATCTGCACATGTTTGCAGGTCAGCGTCTTCCCTACAACAACTTGTGTTCCATTAGGCTATCAGATCACACGCACAGTATTTGGCGTCGCGGGACTAGCCCGTCGATCTGCACATGTTTGCAGGTCAGCGTCTTCCCTACAACAACTTGTGTTCCATTAGGCTATCTGACCACACGCACCGTATTTGGCGCCCGCGGGACTAGCCCGTCGATCTGCACATGTTTGCAGGTCAGCGTTTTCCCTACAACAACTTGTGTTCCATAGGCTATCAGATCACACGCACAGTATTTGGCTCCCGCGGGACTAGCCCGTCGATCTGCACATGTTTGCAGGTCAGCGTCTTCCCTACAACAACTTGTGTTCCATAGGCTATCAGATCACGGCGCCCGCGGGACTAGCCCGTCGATCTGCACATGTTTGCAGGTCAGCGTCTTCCCTACAGCAACTTGTGTTCCATAGGCTATCTGACCACACGCACAGTATTTGGCGCCCGCGGGACTAGCCCGTCGATCTGCACATGTTTGCAGGTCAGCGTCTTCCCTACAACAACTTGTGTTCCATTAGGCTATCAGATCACACGCACAGTATTTGGCGCCCGCGGGACTAGCCCGTCGATCTGCACATGTTTGCAGGTCAGCGTCTTCCCTACAACAACTTGTGTTCCATAGGCTACCTGATCACACGCACAGTATGTGGCGCCCGCGGGACTAGCCCGTCGATCTGCACATGTTTGCGGGTCAGCGTCTTCCCTACAACAACTTGTGTTCCATAGGCTATCTGACCACACGGACCGTATTTGGCGCCCGCGGGACTAGCCCGTCGATATGCACATGTTTGCAGGTCAGCGTTTTCCCTACAACAACTTGTGTTCCATAGGCTATCTGATCACACGCACAGTATTTGGCGCCCGCGGGACTAGCCCGTCGATCTGCACATGTTTGCAGGTCAGCGTCTTCCCTACAACAACTTGTGTTCCATAGGCTACCTGATCACACGCATAGTATGTGGCGCCCGCGGGACTAGCCCGTCGATCTGCACATGTTTGCAGGTCAGCGTCTTCCCTACAACAACTTGTGTTCCATAGGCTATCTGACTACACGCGCAGTATTTGGCGCCCGCGGGACTAGCCCGCCGTCGATCTGCACATGTTTGCAGGTCAGCGTCTTCCCTACAACAACTTGTGTTCCATAGGCTATCAGATCACACGCACAGTATTTGGCGCCCGCGGGACTAGCCCGTCGATCTGCACATGTTTGCAGGTCAGCGTCTTCCCTACGGCGCCCGCGGGACTAGCCCGTCGATCTGCACATGTTTGCAGGTCACAGTATTTGGCGCCCGCGGGACTAGCCCGTCGATCTGCACATGTTTGCAGGTCAGCGTCTTCCCTACAACAACTTGTGTTCCATTAGGCTATCAGATCACACGCACAGTATTTGGCGTCGCGGGACTAGCCCGTCGATCTGCACATGTTTGCAGGTCAGCGTCTTCCCTACAACAACTTGTGTTCCATTAGGCTATCTGACCACACGCACCGTATTTGGCGCCCGCGGGACTAGCCCGTCGATCTGCACATGTTTGCAGGTCAGCGTCTTCCCTACAACAACTTGTGTTCCATAGGCTATCAGATCACACTGGCGCCCGCGGGACTAGCCCGTCGATCTGCACATGTTTGCAGGTCAGCGTCTTCCCTACAACAACTTGTGTTCCATAGGCTATCAGATCACACGCACAGTATTTGGCTCCCGCGGGACTAGCCCGTCGATCTGCACATGTTTGCAGGTCAGCGTCTTCCCTACAACAACTTGTGTTCCATAGGCTATCAGATCACACTTGCGCCCGCGGGACTAGCCCGTCGATCTGCACATGTTTGCAGGTCAGCGTCTTCCCTACAGCAACTTGTGTTCCATAGGCTATCTGATCACACGCACAGTATTTGGCGCCCGCGGGACTAGCCCGTCGATCTGCACATGTTTGCAGGTCAGCGTCTTCTCTACAACAACTTGTGTTCCATAGGCTATCTGACTACACGCGCAGTATTTGGCGCCCGCGGGACTAGCCCGTCGATCTGCACATGTTTGCAGGTCAGCGTCTTCCCTACAACAACTTGTGTTCCATAGGCTATCAGATCACACGCACAGTATTTGGCGCCCGCGGGACTAGCCCGTCGATCTGCACATGTTTGCAGGTCAGCGTCTTCCCTACAACAACTTGTGTTCCATAGGCTATCAGATCACACTGGCGCCCGCGGGACTAGCCCGTCGATCTGCACATGTTTGCAGGTCAGCGTCTTCCCTACAGCAACTTGTGTTCCATAGGCTATCTGACCACACGCACAGTATTTGGCGCCCGCGGGACTGGACTAGCCCGTCGATCTGCACATGTTTGCAGGTCAGCGTCTTCCCTACAACAACTTGTGTTCCATTAGGCTATCAGATCACACGCACAGTATTTGGCGTCGCGGGACCAGCCCGTCGATCTGCACATGTTTGCAGGTCAGCGTCTTCCCTACAACAACTTGTGTTCCATTAGGCTATCAGATCACACGCACAGTATTTGGCGTCGCGGGACTAGCCCGTCGATCTCCATCCCTTGTTTATTCTGAGGTTATTCTGCTATTGATCTATTTTCCGTTTATCTTATTTGCTTCGTTTCTTTCAACTTTCAAGCATTAGCGAATTTTGTTTGACACAGATAATTGTGCCCACGAGCCGGGAGCACGCAATATGACCAGGGTTGGGTTAAAAAAAAAGTAAAAATTTTTTTATAAAAAAAAATTTTTTTTTTTAAAAAAAGTTCGCCACTTTTTCGGTTTTTAAAAATTAGAAAAGTAAGTTCACTTTTTTTTATTATTTCACAACTTTTTTTCCTTTTGTTTTCCTTTCCTTATTTTCCCCTTTTTTACTGTGAAATGCATGTTTTTATGCATGTTTTTGCTTGTTGTTTCTCAAAATTATGCCTGCGGCGCTTGTATTTCGCATCGGTTCAATGCCATTACAACGTTAGACAGTCCGTGGCTCTACTAAACTATCTAAGCAGCCGTCATTATGTGCGCATTCAGTTCTTCCAGCAAGTCAAACCTGCTTGAAGTCTTAAATTAGCGTTCCAAAACTGCGGGTTATGCTGCTGTTTTCATGTAACTTTGCTTAAAAATGCGCTAATCATTTACCTTTCCCGTGACACGCCTTCACTTTTTATACTACAATCTTACATATGTAGGTACATATGGTGGACAGACTATCCCCAGCGCAAATTGTCACGTTATCTGGCTCATCGTAAAAAATCTCACCTCGCTACTGCCCGTTTGTGAACACAACTGGTCGGTGTCAACTATTCCTATATTCTCAAGTACAATCAAATATACTTCCAAAAAATTTCGGCGATTTTTCACATTGAGAACCGAAATTTTTGTGGTCCGGAATAAAAAAAAGTAAATCTTAAAAAAAAATTTTAAAAATTCAAAAAAGTTAAAAAAAAAGTTCGATAATAAAAAAATTTTTAATCCAACCCTGAATATGACACCCTCTTGGTCTTGTTTATGTTTGTGAGCAAAAAATGTGGATTGAATGAAAACCTTTGCAGTCAAAGCTCCACACTGCTGAATAGAACGTGACCCGGACGCGACTACTTTGTTTACTATGGAGCACAGGGTTGAAGCACCACTATGACAGAAAGCTATTTGGTAATCTAGTGCGGGCTCATTCACGAATGTTTAACGAAAACGATGTGTTGATAACATTGTTCTGTTGTTGAATTCTGTGCGAGATGAGCAGCTTTCGATTGACCCAAGTGCAATAAATGCCTGTTTCAAGATCTCTGGATCTCAGTCACAACACATCCACCCAGTTTCCAAGTACCAGCAAAATAATATCGAATTCATGAAGATCCCGGCCGTGTTTTTTTAATAAATGTGACTGGCTTTTCTGTCAACGCCTCTGCGTTTGCACTCATATAGCCAAGCGGAGTCGCAGTCTCTTTTCAAACTCAAAAGTTTTTATTACCATAAGAGCTGAACACAGTCATGTGGCTGCACCTATAACACCGGCGAGCAGGGTTGGAAAAAAAAATTTTTTTTTTAAACAAGTTTTTTTTTTAAAAAAAAAATTTTTTTTTTTAAAAAAAATTTTTTTTTTATATAGTGTGTGATTCGGGGAAATTTTACCCCAATTTGCCTAAAAAACGCGTAAAATCGCGAACAAATGCAACTTTAATTGACAAGTCACTTTTGTGACTTGGTTTGCATCACTTATCAAGGGTGTTTACGTCATTTCGGTGCGATCCAACAGTCTGTGCTTGATATGGACCGATGATTGCTGCTCTGTGGTATCGGACACAACAGTTTGTGGCCGAATAAGCAAGGTTCACTCATAAACCACACAGAATTGAGAATATAAGCTGCAGAAATACTTGTCGGGTAGCTGAATCAGTCGTATATGACCGACCCGATGGGGTATGACATCGAAGTACCCTGTAGGCACATGCATACTGTGTCCCATGTATTACGGGAAGGTATAATAACATCATTTGGGGTATCTTAGGTACCAAATACATGCCCCAAAGGTGATTTTGTGAAGAAAATTTTTCGACCCTTGAGAAAAAATGACAAAAAATAACCCCCAAAAGGCCATTTTTGGACGTTTTAGAACATTTTGTTCCCCCGAAAATTTTTAAAAAAAAATTTTTTTTTTAAAAAAAAAATTTTTTCAAAAACCTTTTTTTTTTAAAAAAAAAAATTTTTTTTTAAAAAAAAATTTTTTTTTTTTTGCCCAACCC
>JASAMV010008769.1:0-15391 GCA_030248065.1 Rhynchonema sp. JSB1_4
AAGCCTTAAGCCTAAGCCTAAGCCCAAGCCTAAGCCTGAGAAAAAGGGAAGTCAATTTTGAAACGGGACTAGCTTTTCCCAAAATGCAGCAGAGACGACGTCCTCTGGGAGCCTGTTCCAGAGGTCCACGACACAGGGTAGTACTTGGGGGGGGGGTGGGGGGGGTGACCCCCCCCCAAATTCATCTATCTATCGTCAACACTTTTTGATTTCATCTATCTATCGTCAACACTTATGGGCAAATCTATCTATCGTCAACAAATTCTGGGAACAATCTATCTATCGTCAACACATTTCGACCCCAAAATGGGTATTTTTGCCTCAAAATGGCTCAAAATCGGTATTTTTTGTCCCAAATAGGCAAAAAATCGCGCGCTACGCGCGGATTTAGTACATCTAAGTTCATTTTCATTAATATTTACACATTATTACCTACTTAGTACACTATACTATACCTTGATTTTTGGCGACCCCCCCCCCCCACCATCTATCTATCGTCAACAAGTTTGGGTCGACCCCCCCCCCCAGATTTCGGACTTGGGTCATCTATCTATCGTCAACACATTTCGGGTCCCAATCTATCTATCGTCAACACCCTGACCAAGTACTACACTGCCACGACACGATAGGCCCAGTACCCGGACAAGTCTGCACCCGCGCCATGGACTCGACACAAACTGTGGGAGTGCCCTCGGGTTGGGCGGCCGGTGTCACGAGATGGAAAGAAGGATTCCTTGGTTACCCCAGGTATGTGACCGTGAATGACCTTGTACACAAGCACAAGATCGTTCACAGTCCGGCGATAAATTAGGGGGTCTAAATTTAGGGCATGCAAACGCTGTTGATAAGACAGTGTCTGCATGCCAGGTAAATAGTAGGTGAACCGACGTTGAATTTTTTCAACGTTTTTAGCTAAAGTGACATTTTGAGGGGACCAAATGGACATGGAGAATTCCAGCAATGGGCGAACATAAGCCAAGTATAGTTTTCTGAGGAAATCGAGATTTCGACTGTGGAAGTTTCGGCGGATGGTCTTGATCAAAACGAAATAAGAAAGAAAAAAATCAAAATGGGTACGAGCGACTAATTTTACGGAAATCCATCCGTTTTGTGTGTGCTTAAGCATAGTCCCATACTTAAGGTTTAGGCGTCTACCGTAAAAACCTAAATACAGCCCCCCCCGGAATAGAGCCCCCCCGTAATACAGCCGCCCCAAAAAAGGGGTCAGTGAATTAATAGAGCCCCCACCCCCCCCCCCCCCGGAATAGAGCCCCCCCCCATTTACGACTATTTCTTCACACCATCCAAGTTTCTTGTTGTGTGCTGTGCTGCCAACACAAACACACGCAACTTGCCTGTTTCAGTAAGCAGACACCGTGTTCTGTAACACTGCGCGCGCATTAGGATTGTACTAGACGGGACCCGTGCCTACGGCCCGGCTACAGCGCCGCGCCCGTGCCGTGCCCCCCCCCCCCCGAAGACCCGTTAGCATACCCAAAGCTACCCGTGAAAATTGACCCGTCCGCCCTTCCGAGGGAGGGGGCCACAGACATACATACATACATGTACATACATACGTCTTCCTGTCAGTGTAGTTCCTGGGGGGGGAGGGGGGGGTCCCCCCCCTAAGGTACACTAACCGCCGCGACCAAGGTACACTAGTACACTAACCGCCGCGCCAGGTACACTAACCGCCTCAACTTTTGCCTAAAATAGGCAGTTTTAGGCCTAAAATGGCCATTTTTAGGCCTAAAATGGGTGATTTTTAGGTCAATGATGTCAAAAGTCGCCAAAATACCCTTTTTATGGAGAATTTTTTCCAAAAAGGGGTAAAAATCGGTCAAATTTTCTACCTCAAAAAGTGACTTTTTCCTGGATTTGGGTCTTCCCCCCCCCATCCCCCCCCAGGGAGGTACACTAACCGCCGCACGGAAAAAAGGGGTAGGTACACTAACCGCCGCGCCGGACCAGGAACTACACTGCTTCCTGTTTTAGTAGTATAGATTGTACCTTTGTTTGCATGCACTAAATTTGGACCCCCTAATTTATCGCCGGACCGTGAACGATCTTGTGCTCGTGTACAAAGTCGTTCGTGGTCTCATACCTGGGGTACCCAGGGAATCATTCTTTCCATCGCGTGACACCGGCCGCCCAACCCGAGGGCACTCCCACAGTTTGTGTCGAGTTCATGGCGCGGGTCCGGACTTGTCCGGGTATTGGGCTTATCGCGTTGTGGACCTCTGGAACAGGCTCCCAGAGGACGTCGTCTCCGCTGCCTCAATTGCGGCCTTTAAATCTAAACTAAACTCACGTGGTCGAGACGTAGTTTCTCGCCATATTTCAACAAAATTCTCAGCCGTCGTTGACTGATCTCCTCAGTCACTGAGTTGCTGCTTTCAGGTAATCGTCAATTTCGTTATCGCCTGTTTTCATCTCGTGTCCGCCATGCCATTGATCACTGATTTTTCGTCTGTCGTTGCTGTGTTTTTGGTTGGTTTAGAATTTCTCTGGTACGTTTTGTCGTTTGTTCATTCATGATTATCATTATGTTACGTACACTCATATGTTTATTTTTCAGGTATTTTCCGGATCTCGTTGTAGGTTGTAGGTCTTTGCGTGAGCTTGCAAATAAAATTTGAATTTGAATTTCAGTGCTGTGACTGTGCCGGCAGCTTGGCTCAGCGGCAGCTCTTTAGCTTGCAATGCCAGAGGTAGTGGGTTCGACTCAGTGTAGTTCCTGGTCCGGCGCGGCGGTTAGTGTACCTACCCCTTTTTTTCGTGCGGCGGTTAGTGTACCTCCCTGGGGGGAAGGGGGGAAGACCCAAATCCAGGAAAAAGTCACTTCTTGAGGTAGAAAATTTGACCGATTTTTTACCCTTTTTGGAAAAAATTCTTCATAAAAAGGGTATATTGGCGATTTCTGACAACATCTACCTAAAAATCACCCATTTTGGGCCTAAAAATGCCCATTTTAGGCCTAAAAATGCCTATTTTGGGCAAAAATTGAGGCGGTTAGTGTACCTGGCGCGGCGGTTAGTGTACTAGTGTACCTTGGTCGCGGCGGTTAGTGTACCTTAGGGGGGACCCCCCCTCCCCCCCCAGGAACTACACTGGTTCGACTCCCGATAGCGAAAAAAAATATTTTTCGTTCTTTTATCTTTTTATGGCTTGGGCTTAGGCTTAGGCTTAGGCTTACACTTAGGCTTTGGATTAGGCTTAACTCAACAAACAGCCTCAAAACACTGAAACCTCAAAACGTGCGGAGCGGAGGATCAGCCTTGGATAGGGTGAAGAAATAGCCAATCGTGCCCCCCCCCCCTAAGTGACATCCCCTATACAGTAGTGTATTAAAGGGCTCGGGACATAACCGAAGGAAAGGTAGCAGGACATATTGTTACATACCGTTGGAAAGCATTCCGACAGCCTATGTCACGCACAAATTTTAAGCTCCTTGGAGATTCGCTATCTCTTGGTAGAGCGACTTTTCGTTCCAGAAATAAGTGAATTTTTGCACAAATTGGAACGACCGGTGCAGAAACCCCAAATGAGTTAAAGGTCAAGTAACACGTGGATACGATTGCAACAGCTTCTGAATAGCTTATCATCACAACTTCAGTCGCTCAAAGCATTGCTTCACACGGTGAGGGTGCGAAACGTTCCAAAAATGGGCCTTATTTTTCGAGAACACAAGTTTGTCCCTAAATTTTGAGGCCACGCTTAGCGCTGCGGAAATAAAAATGCAATGGGGAAATAGAGCATCGTCGAAAGTACCAGAAAATAAGGTTTTTAAATTTTTTAACTTATAGCTAGCTCTGTGACAGGCCTAAAAATCCATTAAATTGCCGCTACATTAGGGGGTTACATTCATCGCCAGAATTGTGACACATAAAGGCCACAGATTGTATCGGCTTCGAAACAAAAAAATGAGAGAAACGTCTGGTTTAACAACCTATCAAGGTCCGAAGACCCCAAGGTCTACAGATCTCTATGGGCAGTCATACTAACCTGAATACGATATTCAGCTATAAATGCTTATTGTTAATAGCTATTGCAAATGTGATAGCACCAAACAATGTATCTTGAGAGTAGCTTTCGAACGATATATGACAAGCCCCAATAAATTTTTACGCTTAATGGCAGAGGCTAAAAAATTGCTTTTTTGACGATTCTGGAATAAACCGTCACGTCACCGTGTGCGATTTCGGAATTTTGACCGTTTCTTGTCCATAGTAAGAACTAGTATGGGCATGTCATATATCGTTCGATAGCTACATTGAAGCTACATCGTTTGATGCTATCAAACGTGCAATAATTTTTAACAGTAACGACTTATAGCTAAATATCTTATTCAGGCTGGCAGGGCTGCAGCAGCCGGACCATGGGGTTTGATGCTTTGAAACTCGTCTAGATTGTTGGACTGGGCGTTTATCTGACTTTCTCGTTTCCAATGCAATGCAATACGTAGCTTATTTACATCACATTTCTGTCAATGAGTGCAACTATGCAGTTTAGGGGCAATTTTTAGGTCTTTTTCGGCCTGTCACGCCGCTATCTAAGTGTTTCCAAATTTAAAAACCTTATTTTCTGGTACTTTCGAAAATGCTCTATTTTTCTATTGCATTTTCATTTCTGCAACACGAAGCGCGGCTTCAAAATTTAGAGACAAACTTGTGTGTTCGAAAAATGTGGCCGATTTTTGGAACATTTCACACCCTCACCGAGTAAAGCAATGCTTTGAGCGACTGAAGTTCTCATGATAAGTTATCTAGAAGCTGTTGTAATCCTATCCACGTGTTACTTGACTTTCAACTCATTTGGGGTTTCTGCACCGGTCGTTTCAATTTGTGAAAAAATTCACTTTTTTCTGGAACGAAAAGTCGCTCTGCCAAGAGATAGGGAATCTCTAAGGAGCTTAACATTTGTGCGTGACATATAATGTCACAGTGCTTTCCAACGATGTATAACACTGCGCTCTGCTGCCCTTCCTTCGGTTGTGTCCCGAGCCCTTTAACGCTTGATAGTGGTGCACAGGTCCATTTATGCACGTTTGTTGTTCGTTCAGAGCACATAATACGCCTCTTATTGACGAATAGACACGAACAAATGCGATTACAAGCGAAAAAACATCCTTTCAAACCAGAGGTCGCAATCGGGCCGGCCCGAGCTCGGGCCGGGCCGGGCCGAGCCGGGCCGCGATTTTGGGCTTTTGACTCGGCCCGGGCCGGGCCGGAGATTTGGAGGGTCGGGCCGGGCCGGGCCGGGCACCCCGGCCCGAAGCTTCTGAAGTGACTTATTTTACTGAAAAAGTAGGGATTTTTTTGTCAAAAATACTAAAATTTCTGACGGATTCGGCAAGTGAGTGATCAGTATTGTCCAGTGGTGTAGCTACCCAGGCGGGGCGGCAACCTACTGTACCACCAAAAATGTGGGGTGGCAAAGACAACCTACCTCCTACTGTACCGGCCGAGCCTGGGGGGTCGGGGCGGATAAAAATTTTTAGGTCTAAATCGTGATGAAAATGCGCTCTAAAACGCTCATTTCGGGCGTAGCGCGCGATTTTTCGCCTATTTGGAGTGAAAAATGCCGATTTTACGCCATTTTGAGCCAATGATCGCAACTTACTGCACCAGCCGCCGGGCGGCGACCTACCTACTGTTATGTACCAAGATGGAGCGACAACCTACCTACCTACTTTACCTAGGGGGAACCCCCCAGCCCCCACCCCCCTGCAACACCGTTGTTTTCAACCAAAAAAATAGGTTAAAAAAATCGCAAAAATTATGACGAAAATTGGGTTAAAATCTGAGCCAAAAATTCGGGCCGGGCCGGGCCGGAGATTTGGGGGTTCGGGCCGGGCCGGAGATGTGGGGGTACGGGTCGGGCCGGGCCGGGCCGGAGATTTGGGGGCTCGGGCCGGGCCGGGCCGGAGATTTGGGGGTACGGGTCGGGCCGGGCCGGGCCGGAGATTTGGGGGCTCGGGCCGGGCCGGGCCGTCCAAACCCGGCCCGATTGTGACCTCTGTTTCAAACCCCTTTTTAGGGGTTTTTGGAGCTATTTTTGGCAATAATTTTTTCAGGTTCGGGTCAGTGAATTAATAGAGGCTCCCCGGAGAGCCCCCCCCCCCGTAATAGAGCCCCCCCCCAAAATGGGGTCAGTGAGTTAATAGAGCCCCCCCCTTCTATTTAGGTTTTTACGGTATTTCAGGCTTTGGCTTAGGCTTAGGCTTGCGATTAGGCTTAGGCTTAGGCACCAGCCTGAATTAAATAAAACACACCGCTGGGGTTAGAGGTCGGGGGTACCCGACACCCGACATCTGAAAATACCCGACACCCGACATTTGAGAAAAAAAGCCGACACCCGACACTTCCAAAAAAACCCGACACCCGACAGCCGACATCCAGTTTTTGGAAAAAACCCGACACCCGACACCTGTTTTTGGACCCAAAACAGGCAACTTTTTGCTCCTTCGCACTATTAGTGCAATTTTTTGGATCAATAGAGCCCCCCCCCGTAATAGAGCCCCCCCCCAAAATGGGGTCAGTGAGTTAATAGAGCCCCCTTCTATTTAGGTTTTTACGGTATTTCAGGCTTTGGCTTAGGCTTAGGCTTGCGATTAGGCTTAGGCTTAGGCACCAGCCTGCAATCAAATATAACACACAGCCACGGCGAAAAACGGCTGTATCTTTCGTGGACGCGTGCTCGGTCGGGTGGATTTCCGTATAATTAGTCGCTCGTATACATTTGTTGCTTTTTGCCACACAAAGATATCCACGTCCGGTTCCAAGAAATCTCCATTTTCAGGGTTATATCCATATCGTCGGGCAGCTGAGGCTTTCCAGTCCTCCAAAATGACTCAAGAACAAACTGAAACTTTCGACTGGAGTGAGTTTCAGGTTAGCGCGTGTCTTTTTTACGAGCATACGAGCAGTGTTGGTACTTTTGTGGCAGGCAGAGATCAGGATCAGGCCGGCTAATCTCGGGCCGGCCCAGTGTTGGAGGTGGGGGGGTTTGGGGGTAGCCCCCCCCAGTACAGTAGGTATCACCCCCTCGCCTGGTACAGTAGGTATCCCCCCGATGTTTGGCATGGTACAGTAGGTATTCCCCCCCCCCCGATTTTCACCCCGGTACAGTAGGTATCCCCCCGATTTTGCCTCAAAAGTGCCAATTTTTTACCAAAATGGCCAAAGTTAGTGTAATATCAGTGGTTTTTACCTCAAATTACCCCAAATTCGCGCGCTACGCGCGCAAATACTACGTTTTCACACGATTCCACACATAATAAACACATTAAAAATTTTCACCCCAAAACCTAACCCCCCCCAAACCCCCCCCCCTAGGTACATAACCCCCCAGGCCATCGGCTCTGGTACAGTAGGTATCCCCCCTCTCCGAGCGCGGTACAGTAGGTATCCCCCCCTCCAGAGTACCTCCAACACTGGGCCGGCCCGGTCGAAGAGTCCAAAATCGCTACCCGGCCCGATGGGGTGGTCGGCCCTGGACCTGGTACCAGGTGTCAAAAAGTGAAAAGTCCAAACCAAAGTGGCAAAAAATGAGATTTTTTGCAAAAGTTAATCGCTGTTTCATGATTAGGGCTTAAAACAGTTTCACAAGAAAAATATGTTGATGAACTGTGCGTGAAGCTGAGAATTGGGCTCGAAAATCGAAATGCGGGTTTTTGTCTTGAATTTTGGGCCACAGGGCCGGACCGGGCTGGCAACCTCGGCCTCGGCGCGACCAGGCCCGGTCGAAAATGTCAAAAAGTCAAAGAGATCGCAATCTGGCCGGCCCGAGCTCGATTTGTTCAGTTCAGTGCAGTGGTGTCGTTGGGAAATCAAAAAGTCTGGATACCGGATACCCAAAATCCAAAATTTTCGGATACCGGATACCCAAAATGAAAAATCTCGGATACCAGGGGGGGGGGGGTTGCTCCCTAAAATAAAAAATCTCGGATACCCAGGGGGGTTGTTCAAAAAATATCAATTTTTTAAGAGGAAAATCGAGCAAAATCGGTGTTGAAAGCGCAAAAAATGGTCATTTTGGGGGTTATGCTAGCGCTAGCAAGCGATTTTGAGCATTTTGGAGGTAAAAATGGGCGATTTTTACGGTTTTCGGAAAAATTTTAGGGCAGGATACCCCTGGACAAAAAGTCAGGATACCGGATACCCCTGGGTGAAAAAATCAAGATACCGGATACCGGATACTAGGGGGTAACCCCCCTTTCCCCCCCCCCCAACCACACCACTGGTTCAGTGTAGTTCCTGGGGGGAGGGGGGTCCCCCTCTCGGGTACGTCTGTTCCCCCTCCATGGTGCGCCTGCCCCACTGTTCCCCTTCCGGGTACGTCTGCTCCCCCAATTTTTACCTAAAATAGGCAAATTTTGGCCTAAAATAGTCATTTTTAGGCATAAAATGAGTGATTGTTAGGTCCATGTCGTCAAAAATCGCCAAAATACCCTTTTTATTGAGATTTTTTTCCTAAAAGGGGCAAAAATGAGCCAAATTTTCGACTTCAAAAAATGACTTCTCCAAATTTGGGTCCTCCCCCCTTCCGGGTCCTCCCCCCCTTCCCCCCCAGGTGGGTACGTCTGTTCCCCCTCCGAAAAAAGGGGGGTACCGCCTGTTCCCCCTCCGGACCAGGAACTACACTGGTTCAGTTAACACCGGACAATTGTTTGAAAATGGTTGAGTGAAAAATTCGAGCCTATTTCCTGTAGGCATGGGCACAATACCGATTTTTAGGCCCACCCAGTACCAAATACCTGGCCTCTGACCCAATACTCAATACCCAATACCAGCTGAGCAGACCCACCTAATACCCAATACCAGGCGTGGCACCCAATACCCAATACCTGACCCAATACCAAAGTTGCAGATTATCTGGAAAAATTTTGACTTTTTGGTGGTTTAAAATGATGATGAAAGTGCTTTTCTATCATTTGAGAAGCAAGTTCAGTTGTCTGGTATAGACACTCGAAAGAATTTCTGATCAGAAACCATCAATTTAAGGGAAAAATTAGAAAACATTAGACAAATTATGGGTCATTTTGGTATTGCCTAAATGGAATCGCACCCACCCAATACCCAATACCAAGCGCGCCACCCAGTACCCAATACCAGGTATTGGGTCAGTATTGGGTACCCAATACCAGGTATTGGGTATTGGGTGGTATTGGGTATGGGTATTGGGTACTCCGGTATTGGGTATTAGGTGGGCCTGATCAGCTGGTATTGGGAATTGCAGTAACTTGTATTAGAGGCCAGGTATTTGGTTACTGGGTGCCCCTAAAAATCGGTATTGTGCCCATGCCTACAGGAAATCAACTGAATTTTTCACTCAACCATTTTCAACAATTTCTGTTAAGTATTAACTGAACCAGTGTAGTTCCTGGTCCGGAGGGGGAACAGGCGGTGCTTCCCCCATTTTTCAGGAGGGGGAACAGACTGTACCCACCTGGTGGGGAAGGGCGGGGGAGGGACCCGGAAGGGGGAAGGGACCCAAATTTGGAGAAGTCATTTTTTGAAGTCGAAAATTTGGCTCATTTTTGCCCCTTTTAGGCAAAAAATCTCAATAAAAAAGGTATTTTGGCGATTTTTGACGACATGGACCTAACAATCACTCATTTTATGCCTAAAAATGACTATTTTCAGGCCAAAATTTGCCTATTCCTTAGGTAAAAAAAAAAAATTGGGGAAGCAGACGTACCCGGAAGGGGAACAGTGGGGCAGGCGCACCATGGAGGGGGAACAGACGGTCCCCGAGAGGGGGACCCCCTCCCCCCAGGAACTACACTGGTTGTATTATAACGAACCAGTGGTGTGGTTGGGGGGGGGGAAAGGGGGGTTACCCCCTAGTATCCGGTATCCGGTATCTTGATTTTTTCACCCAGGGGTATCCGGTATCCTGACTTTTTGTCCAGGGGTATCCTGCCCTAAAATTTTTCCGAAAACCGTAAAAATCGCCCATTTTTACCTCCAAAATGCTCAAAATCGCTTGCTAGCGCTAGCATAACCCCCAAAATGACCATTTTTTGCGCTTTCAACACCGATTTTGCTCGAATTTCCTCTTAAAAAATTGACCTTTTTTGAACAACCCCCTGGGTATCCGAGATTTTTTATTTTAGGGAGCAACCCCCCCTGGTATCCGAGATTTTTCATTTTGGGTATCCGGTATCCGAAAATTTTGGATTTTGGGTATCCGGTATCCAGACTTTTTGATTTCCCAACGACACCACTGCACTGAACTGAACAAATCGAGCTCGGAGGCCAGATTGCGATCTCTTTGACTTTTTGACATTTTCGACCGGGCCTGGTCGCGCCGAGGCCGAGGTTGCCAGCCCGGTCCGGCCCTGTGGTCCAAAATTCAAAACAAAAACCCGGATTTCGATTTTCGAGCCCAATTCTCAGCTTCACGCACAGTTCATCAACATATTTTTCTTGTGAAAATGTTTTAAGCCCTAATCATGAAACAGCGATTAACTTTTGCAAAAAATCTCATTTTTTGCCACTTTGGTTTGGACTTTTCACTTTTCGACACCTGGTACCAGGTCCAGGGCCGACCGGGCCGACCACCCCATCGGGCCGGGTAGCGATTTTGGACTCTTCGACCGGGCCGGCCCAGTGTTGGAGGTACTCTGGAGGGGGGATACCTACTGATCCTGGGGGGGGATCTCTGCCCAGTGTAGTTCCTGGGGGGTTATGTTAGGGAGGGGGGGCCCCCTCTCGGGGTACGCTATCTCCCCCTCAGGTGGAACCCTATCCGATTTCTCCCCGGGTACACTATCTCCCCCAATTTTTGCCTAAAATAGGCATTTTTAGCGCGCGAATATGGGCATTTTGAGGTACCAAAAATGTGTGATTTTTAGGTCAACTTGTTCATTAAAAGTCGCCAAAATGCCCTTTTTATGAAAAATGGGGTTTTTCCCACTAAAGGGGCAAAAATAGGTCAAATTTTCTACCTCAAAAAGTGACTTTTTCCCGAATTTTGGTCTTCCCCCCCCCCCTCGGGGGTACACTATCTCCCCCTCCGAAAAAAACGGAGGGTCCGCTATCTCCCCCTCCGGACCAGGAACTACACTGTCTCTGCCTGCCACAAAAGTACCAACACTGCTCGTGTGCTCGTAAAAAAGACACGCGCTAACCTGAAACTCACTCCAGTCGAAAGTTTCAGTTTGTTCTTGAGTCATTTTGGAGGACTGGAAATCCTCAGCTGCCCGACGATATGGATATAACCCTGAAAATGGAGATTTCTTGGAACCGAACGTGGATATCTTTGTGTGGCAAAAAGCAAGAAATGTATACGAGCGACTAATTATACGGAAATCCACCCGACCGAGCACGCGTCCACGAAAGATACAGCCGTTTTTCGCCGTGGCTGTGTGTTATATTTGATTCCAGGCTGGTGCCTAAGCCGAACCGCAAGCCTAAGCCTAAGCCAAAGACTGAAATACCGTAAAAACCTAAATAGAACGGGGCTCTATTAACTCACTGACCCCATTTTCTCCCCGGGGGCTCTATTACGGGGGGGCTCGATTGATCCAAAAAATCTAAACGGAATAGTGCGAAGGAGCAAAAAGTTGCCTGTTTGGGGTTGAAAAACAGGTGTCGGGTGTCGGGTTTTTCTTAAAACTGGATGTCGGCTGTCGGGTGTCGGGTTTTTTGGAAGTGTCGGGTGTCGGCTTTTTTCTCAAATGTCGGGTGTCGGGTATTTTCAGATGTCGGGGTGTCGGGTACCCCTGACCTCTAACCCCAGCGGTGTCTTCAATTTGAATTCAGGCTGGTGCCTAAGCCTAAGCCTAATCGCAAGCCTAAGCCTAAGCCAAAGCCTAAAATACCGTAAAAACCTAAATAGAAAGGGGGGGGCTCTTATTAATCTCACTTAGCTCATTTTGTGGGGGGGGCTCTATTACTTCGGGGGGGCTCTATTCCTTGTAAGCCCCCACCGATTCACTGACCCGAACCTGAAAAAATTATTGCCGAAAATAGCTCCAAAAACCCCTACCAAGGGGTTTGAAACAGAGGTCACAATCGGGCCGGGTTTGGACGGCCCGGCCCGGCCCCAGCCCCGGAATCTCCTGCCTGGCCCGGCCCTACCGCGTATAACCAAACCCTCTCGGCCCGGCCCGGCCCGAGCCCCCAAATCTCCGGCCCGGCCCGGCCCTATCCGTACCCCCAACTCTCCGGCCGGCCCGACCCCCAAATCTCCGGCCCGGCCCGGCCTAATTTTTGGCTCAGATTTTAACCCAATTTTTGTCATAATTTTTGCGATTTTTTTAACCTATTTTTTTTGGTTGAAAACAACGGTGTTGCATGAAAAAGGGGGTGGGGCTGGGGGGTCCCCCCTAGGTAAAGTAGGTAGGTAGGTTGACGCTCCATCTTGGTACATAACAGTAGGTAGGTCGCCGCCCGGCGGCTGGTGCAGTAAGTTGCGATCTTTGGCTCAAAATGGCGTAAAATCGGCATTTTTCACTCCAAATAGGCGAAAAATCGCGCGCTACGCCCGAAATGAGCGTTTTAGAGCGCATTTTCATCACGATTTAGACCTAAAAATTTTTATCCGCCCCGACCCCCAGGCTCGGCCGGTACAGTAGGAGGTAGGTTGTCTTTTGCCACCCCACATTTTTGGTGGTACAGTAGGTCGCCGCCCGGCCTGGGTAGCTACACCACTGGACAATACTGATCACTCACGTGCCGAATCCGTCAGAAATTTTAGTATTTTTGACAAAAAAATCCCTACTTTTTCAGTAAAATAAGTCACTTCAGAAGCTTCGGGCCGGGGTGCCCGGCCCGGCCCGGCCCGACCCTCCACCTCACCGGCCCGGCCCGGGCCAAGTCAAAAGCCCAAAATCGCGGCCCGGCTCGGCCCGGCCCTGTCCCACCAAAAAAGCCTGCCTGTAATCGACCTACCTACTGGCCGGCCCGATTGCGACCTCTGGTTTGAAAGGATGTTTTTTCGCTTGTAATCGCATTTGTTCGTGTCTATTCGTCAATAAGAGGCGTATTATGTGCTATTCGTTTTGAACGAACAACAAACGTGCATAAATGGACCTGTGCACCACTATCAAGCGTTAAAGGGCTCGGGACACAACCGAAGGAAGGGCAGCAGAGCGCAGTGTTATACACCGTTGGAAAGCACTGTGACATTATATGTCACGCACAAGCTTTAAGCTCCTTAGAGATTCCCTATCTCTTGGCAACGACTTTTGGTTCCAGGAAAAATGTTAATTTTTTAAAAAATTCAAACGACCGGTGCAGAAACCCCAAATGAGTTGAAAGTCAAGTAACACGTGGATAGGATTACAACAGCTTCTAGATAACTTATCATCACAACTTCAGTCGCTCAAAGCATTGCTTTACTCGGTGAGGGTGTGAAATGTTCCAAAAATCGGCCACATTTTTCGAACACACAAGTTTGTCTCTAAATTTTGAAGCCGCGCTTTGCGTTGCAGAAATGAAAATGCAATAGAAAAATAGAGCATTTTCGAAAGTACCAGAAAATAAGGTTTTTAAATTTGGAAACACTTATGCAGCGGCGTGACAGGCCGAAAAGACCCTAAAAATTGCCCCTAAACTGCATAGTTGCACTCATTGACAGAAATGTGATGTAAATAAGCTACGTATTGCATTGCATTGGAAACGAGACACAGATAACCGCCCAGTAACAATCTAGACGAGTTTTGAAGACTTCAAACCATGGTCCGGCTGCTGCAGCCCTGCAAACCTGAATACGATATTTAGCTATAAGTCGTTACTGTTAAAAATTATTGCACATTGATAGCATCAAACGATGTGCTTCAATGTAGCTATCGAACGATATATGACATGCCCATACTAGTTCTTACTATGGACAAGAAACGGTCAAAATTCCGAAATCGCACACGGTGACGTGACGGTTCATTCCAGAATCTGCAAAAAAGCAATTTTTTTAGCCTCTGCCATTAAGCGTTAGAATTTTTGGGGCTTGTCATATATCGTTCGAAAGCTACTCTGGCGATACATTCTTTGGTGCTATCACATCTGCAATAGCTATCAACAATGAGCACTTATAGCTGAATATCGTATTCAGGTTACTATGACTGCCCGGGAGATTTGTAGACCTTGGGGTCTTCGGACCTTGATAGGTTGTAAACCAGACGTTTCTCTCGATTTTTTGTTTCGAAGCCGATACAATCTGTGGCCTTTATGTGTCACAATTCTGGCGATAAATGTAACCATCTGGCTTAATGGTAATTCAATGGATTTTTAGGCCTGTGACAGAGCTAGCCATGAGTTTCAAAATTTAAAAACCTTATTTTTGGTATTTTCGACAATGCTCTATTTTCCCATTGCATTTCTATTTCTGCAGCGTAAAGCACGGCCTCAAAATTTAGGGACAAACTTGTGTTCTCGAAAAATATGGCCGATTTTTGGAACGTTTCGCCCCCTCACCGAGTGAAGCAATGGTTTGAGCGACTGAAGTTGTGGTGACAAGTTATTCAGAAGCTGTTGTAATTATGTCCACGTTTTACGTGAACCGCAGCTCATTTGGGGTTTCTTTTTTCAAATTCAAATTCAAATTTTATTTGCAAGCTCACGCAAAGACCTACAACGAGATCCGGAAAATACCTGAAAAATAAACATATGAGTGCACGTAACATAATGATAATCATGAATGAACAAACGACAAAACGTACCAGAGAAATTCTAAACCAACCAAAAACACAGCAACGACAGACAGAAAATCAGTGATCAATGGCGGACACGAGATGAAAACAGGCGATAACGAAATTGACGATTACCTGAAAGCAGCAACTCAGTGACTGAGGAGATCAGTCAACGACGGCTGAGAATTTTGTTGAAATATGGCGAGAAACTACGTCTCGACCACGTGAGTTTAGTTTAGATTTAAAGGCCGCAATTGAGGCAGCGGAGACGACGTCCTCTGGGAGCCTGTTCCAGAGGTCCACAACGCGATAAGCCCAATACCCGGACAAGTCCGGACCCGCGCCATGAACTCGGCACAAACTGTGGGAGTGCCCTCGGGTTGGGCGGCCGGTGTCACGAGATGGAAACAATGATTCCTTGGTTACCCCAGGTATGAGACCACAGTGTAGTTCCTGGTCCGGCGCGGCGGTTAGTGTACCTACCTACCCCTTTTTTCCGTGCGGCGGTTAGTGTACCTCCCTGGGGGGGAAGGGGGGGGGGAAGACCCAAATTCAGGAAAAAGTCACTTTTTGAGGTAGAAAATTTGACCGATTTTTTGCCCTTTTTGGAAAAAATTCTCCATAAAAAGGGTATTTTGGCGACTTTTGACAACATTGACCTAAAAATCACCCATTTTAGGGCTAAAAATGCCCATTTTAGGCCTAAAATTGCCTATTTTGGGCAAAAATTGAGGCGGTTAGTGTACCTGGCGC
>JASAMV010008771.1:0-16663 GCA_030248065.1 Rhynchonema sp. JSB1_4
CAAAATTGCTCAGAATTCACATTGTTTACACTGTTATAGCGTTTGTTGTTTACACCTTTAATCAGTTCAGTTACAAAACATACGGCTGGTTTCGTCCCTAAGAAAAATGGCACATGTTTGCACGAATTACAATCAGAAATACATTAGATAAACAAAAAATAGTTCATTTTGATGATAAAAGAAACGTTTGAAGCATGTGGCATTTTATATGCTAAAAGTTGCAAAAATTTGGTTATCGTCTCTGCCTTGCGTTTGTTTGAGCAACGCCCTCCACGAATGACGCACTTGCACAATCATACCTTCAATTTACATACTGTACATAATACGAGTCCGAACAAAACTCTCATGGCATGAAAAGCTTTTCATCTCAAACACAAAACATAAACATCAACTACACAACCAGATTTTGAACAGGCAACGTTTCATCAGGGTGCTGTCGTATTGCATTGTTTGACGAATTCAGATTCAGTGATGGATGAACCTAGGGGCACGAAAAAACTTCCAGTTGGATAAGACAGAAAAAAGGGCATGTCAGATCAGCTATGGCGTAAGAAGAAGCATTGTGCCTATATATGTCTTTGCTTTTTTGTTTGTTTATTTTTCTACTCTTATGATTCAATACTAGCTGTCCACAACACAAGCAAACTGACAAAGTTAAACTTCCATAACTCACTTCCTGATAAGTGCTCATAAACCAGCGGTGTTACGTCAATGTTTTACGATATCAAAAGCCCTAATCAGCGTCGGAACGCAAAGCAAGCCCAGGAACAAGTAGATCAACAAAGGTTGAAAGAATAAAGGGAGAAACACAAGTTAAAAAAGAGGACAATAGAGGTGTATGCTTATCACCGTCTTATCAAATCAAATCACGGGCCGCCAATCACGTGATTTCGTTTTTTGAAAAGCCGACAAAGACAGCACGGGTTGCGAGCGGCAAAAACGGTTGCGGAGAGAAAACAAACAAAGAAAACAAATCAAGTTCAAACACGCGTCAAACCTAGGCGAGCTGCGGGCTGCTATCAGCACAAACCAAATCATGTAAATAAAGGCCGACTTTTCTAAGTTCGTCATTCTCTGAAAACCTGACATACATATCCTTCATTGCCCTCGGTCCGAAACAAAAAAGTATCAAAATCATGCAAAGTTTCAACGATCGCGCGCGTGGTTAGACTGGATTACTGTGGATTCTCGACTCTACCCTATTTTGAAACATCACTGACACCAGAGCCAAAGTTGTCTTCAAGCACCAAGAAGTTTTGAGGGCTGTGGACAAATTCATGACCCTGGGTAAAGAATTGACTCATTTGCATGATTGTTGACGTTCATCAAGACCATTGACATTGTTTGAAGATGTCGTTATACAACACGTCAACCACCTCGCAGTTCGCCTGATGAGCGGTTGCCGGCGGGCATTAGTGAGCAGCGCCAATAGTACAACAATAGTTTTAAAAACAAAGGCCAAAAAGGCGAATGTATGAAAGATTAGCAGATGTTTGATTTTCCCACACTGGCTCTTTGCCCTGTCATTGGGCTAAGACTGAAGCTGAAAACCAACTTGGAACAAACTGTTGCCTTATTGTCATTTCTAGGAACATCAAAAGTTTCTCGAAACTTGCCAATAATTCTCAAAATGGCCAATTCAAAGTTGCACCTGACGATCCCAAGCGTAATGATCATGCAAGCGCACAACGCGGGGCTCGGCAATGCGCTGGCCAAGACGGCAGGGTGAGTCATCATGTGTGTCATCTTAGCAGGATACAGTGCACCCTCGTTACAACGAATTTCGATCTAACGAATCCTGCGCTATAACGAACAGGTTTTTTGTCCCAATTTTTGCACTCAGTGTATTAATGATCTGTTAACTCGGGTAATATGTTATAACGAACACAAGTGTGTGGCCCAAGTCATTCGTTATAACGAGGATTGACTGCATTACGATTTGCCAAGAATCGTCAATAATTACGGCCCAGCCTCGTTATGGTGACCACACTAGGACTTGTATCGCGGTGACCAATCGAAACGTCCTAACCGCTGCCCTTCTAAAGCTAGCCCAGTATTCGGTAGGATCGACGTTACCGGACTCAAAAAAATAGTCGTCCTTATAAAAGGCACAGAGTGTATGTACACCGATGCTGCGACCGAAAAGTAGTTGTCCTTTTACGTGCTATCGCTGTGGTGTCCCCCCTCCTTTGTACGGTACCCTGGGTATTTTTCTCCTCCGGGGCGCAGAGGGTACACAGCTGTCCTTCGGGCATTCTTGTGTTTGTAATTGTACCACAATTAGTTATATAGCATTTATCAGACAGGAATCAAGCGACAATGAAGATAACAACAGCTGAAGAACACAGCTGGACATTTCAATATGACAGTTTCATTGAATAACATACCCATCTGCAGCTTCATGAGGCACAAGACAGACACCAGCCACCAGATCGTCGTCAGTGATTGATTGATCGATTGCCTCACAGTGATAAAAACTAGCAATTTTAAATGTTGAATTCTAGCACAGATTTCAGAAAGTCACTTGGTCGCAGAATCCGTTGAATCACATGCAAGCACAAATTGTCATCCGATAACCGAAACGCTGAAAACATCGAATCCGTTGTTGGAATGAACGGGGTAAGTCCTAACTATACCTCGCTCTCTCTTCTCTCAGAGAACGAAATACATATAGTCAGGGCTTTATGGCTCATCTTTGTAATTATGTGGTGTTTATATTACTTGTATGTACAGGGGGTTTTCGGTATTATTCCTTGTGATATTGATTATTTCCAGCAATCATTATGAATCTACTTCAGATGATGGGCAGGTGCTAAAAATGCAAACGTTTTTACATGGTGGACTGCCGCAAATGATATTTTACGCGTGGCAGAATTTCTCCTGCTTCTTCTCTTGTTCAAGTTATTGCTTTGATGCAGGCATACAGTATATAAAACGGCATACGGAATGCGGACAACACTTGAAAAAAGCATAAACAAATCACAAAGAGTACAGCAATGAAGAACTGCATAATACAGATATCATCATCCAGGCTGGTTTCCACGGGCCAAAAACTGGCCTAATACTTCCATTTTCTGACCGAAATTCATGTCTTAATTTACGCAACAGTTCCGTTTTCTCCGCTCGCCTAATCTGCACGGCTCGTTCTCGTTCCAGAACGTTCCGCACGTCAGTTTCATTAATTTTCGAATAGAAATCCAGCAAAAATTTGAGCACCTCTCGTTGATTCCAGTTAATTTCCATCAGCGGCCGAAGATTTTGAACGTCATCATTTCGTGCGTTTCGACATTTCGCGCACAGATATTCGGGAGGGAATTGGATTTTCGGATAGTTCGGGTCCAACGTTTCAATGTTGTGACTGAGTTCCAGATTTGCCTGGTTGTGCGCGCGCCACAGGAATAGAATGGAGTCGGTGGGGTGCGAGAGCGTGGCTGAAAATAGATTGTACAATCTTTTTGTCTTGTCGACGTGCTTGGCACAAAATGATATGTAGATCGATACGTGCGTGAAGCAATGCGTGCCCTCAAGGCCGTTTAAACCACAATGTTTATTGTACAGTCTTGCTTCTTATACTTTGGGCGTCCAAACACATAATTAAATTTAAATTTAATGACAAAGAAGTTTGGTCCATAGGCAGTCTGTGTTTTTAAAACTGGTATTTATTGTGAGCATTTGCTTACAATGCCCGGTGTTTGATTCTCTGGACACGCGCAATACACGACGAAGATGGCGCTTATTTGTTCGTGACTTTCCGTAGTACTGGTGCACCATCAGTTGAGCGAAAACACCGGGTGCCCACCAAAAAAATCGAAATGGGAGCAGCATGTGATTTTTATAGTACAAATAAGAGAAACACACTCAGCATCGGAAAAGCACAAAACCTTCATAATTCGCGGTGCGTTGCATGAAATTCTCGCTGCAATTTCGACATCCGAAAAAGTGTTCGATATAACCAACGATCGGGCGTAGGACGTTGAGCGGAGGAGTGGAATTCGAGTCGGAAAGTGAAATTAACATAAGGATGAACCGTGCAGTCTACCCTCTCCACTCAACAGTGACTCTTTATAGAGTGGAACGCCCTGCGCTCGCGCCACTTTCGTCCTCCAATCTACCGTTAACCGGCTTGAGAGCGGATCTGTTCACTGCGCGGGTGCTTTTTGTAATCGTACCGAAAATACCGACTTCCGATCACGACACTATAAAACGGATAGACCGTATGTTGAATGCTCCAATCCAAACAAAAATACATCATCGAGGGGCTAAAAAAGTGAAAAAAAGATTAATAACGTAGAATAGGTATACCATGATATGCGTTGACCGTGATCGCATGAAACATCATCCACACGCTGCACGTGTAGCCCCTGTAACGGGGTAGTGACCCACGACATGCCTGCCAGTGGTTCCCAGTTGGAAGCGGGTAATTGTGCTGTTTCTGAAGCAAGATTGGGCGTTTTGCACACATCTTTTTTTACCGATAATGGATGCCTGCAGCAGTACGTGGGTTTTCATGTATGACCCATCATTTTTATTTTTCCACACGTACAGTACTTCGGCACAGCGCCCCGAACAAAAAAGTTCACATCGAAAATTATACACCAACTTCCAATTTCGACATTTTCTCTGCCCACTGCTGTCCAGTGACACGACCGAACTTTGTCGATTGGTTGATCAGCCAGGTGTGCAAGTCCGACAGAAGAGCTTGCAAATTGCGCTCAACCGTGGGAAAATACTGAAATTGAACAATCATACGAGTAGTATTTTCGCTACACGACGCTGGAACGTCGCAAAAGACTATTGATTCTACAACACTCCTTATGATGGTAACTTGTGTGGATTGGAGAATTATCCTTTTGCGTGGTGAACAAGTGTTGCTGGCCACGATAACGTCACTATAAGGGCTCCACCAGATAGATCCGAAACCCGAAATACATTTTTCCTGTGTCCATGTTTCGGGCTTCGGCTTTTGAAAAAAAAACCGAAAACCGAAACACAAATCATGATAATCGAAAAACGTTCGGTTTTGCCACTTCTAGCTGAAGTGAACAATTTATACTGTCAGTCGAAACATTTTCGATTATCATGTTCGTGTCTCGGGTTTTGGGTTTTTTCAAAACCCAAAACCCGAAACATGGACACAGAAAAAAATGTATTTCGGGTTTCGGGTCTATCTGGCTGAGCCCTAAAGGCCTAACTATACTTCGTTCTCTCAGAGAACAAAGAACAAATTCTCGCGCGCTGATTGGTCCACGTATGTTCAACAGCCAATCAGCGCGCGAGAATTTGTTCTTTGTTCTCTGAGAGAACGAAGTATAGTTAGGCCTTAAAAATACAGTACCGGGTGCAATTCCATGTTGAAAGTTGAAGTCGCGTGCACGCGCGTGCGAGACAGTGCAAAGCATAGACAAAAGTCGAAGTTTTGCGCGTGTGCTGGCGTGCGCTGCCTATCTTTTAGTACCAGAAAGTTGCGTGCACGCGACTTCAACTTTCGGCCTAGAATTGTACCCGGTACTGTACTAGACTGTACGAATGAAGAAACGGACATTATCCAGCAGTCCAACGTAGTCAATTGCCGCCTGGAGACGTTCGCCGTCCAGCGCTTGTTTCATGGGTATTTCCTGTCGCAGCATGTAGCTCAGACCTGACAACAGGTCCAATAGATGAACGTTGTATGGGTCGACACTGAAATGCGTCGCTGATGTTTCACAATGGTCGACACAACGCAAAGCTCATGTGCACCATGAGGCATGTTACTTTCCATGAGTGTTCAATCCTGTACTCTTTTAGTGTGACACCATCGGTATTTCCCAACGTTCCTTACAGGTATACTATATGCACCAGAAATACTAAGGTGTCGCCTAAGGACTAAACTTATATGGCCACCATACTTAGAGGACTCAACGATGCGCTTGTGTCTGGTGTCAACAGTGCTTTTTGTCCCTTTGCTTTAGGCTGTGGCATTTCTCTGATGTCGGCATAGGACAAGAAATAAAAATTGGAATATTTGCTTTTTTTCTCGAAACCAACGGTGACAGAGTGGTTGTTCCGGGCAAGACAGTCGTTTGTGAAAGATCAGCCGGCTGGCCGGCGTGTAGAGACGAAAGGATGTCACGACGAAGTTGAATGATTGAGCTGGAATAAAGTTCTTCCTTTGCAACTCAGGCAAACATGCAATGTGGTTTTTTTGGTAAAAAACACACTGACAACAAAAAACATCCAACTTTGCTTTGAAAATGTGTTTGGCAGTTGTGAGATTCAGCCTGTCAAATGTGGCACCATGTGTGTCGGGCGGTAAAGTTTGCAACTGTGGGTGGTAGCCAGGCACCAGCACCGTTTCCACCGTTGGGTCAGCATGGAGATCGAATTTCAGCTGAAAATTAAACTGTTTATTATTATTATTTTTTTTTCGAAATCGGCGAATTTCGCTATCTATACCAACCGCGTATCCCAAGCGCGGGTCCAGTCGTTGCACCACTAATAGTACCGTTGAAACATCACGGCCGAATGTTAGATGCGATAAGTTGGTGTTGCTGGAAATCGCGAACAAACTACACGATCTGCGGGGTTCAAAAATGTCACAAATTCAAAAAATTGCGACACAAAATTTGACACTCACACAGTCATGCTCTGCAATAAGGGCCACTTCAGGGGTCTATACCTGACCCACTGTTGATGTAATAAATCGGCCACATCAAACACCAACTGCTGTACATTGTGGACATCGGCATGGAAAAACACAGTTTCGTTGACATTGCGCGCTTGGTAAGGGACGACCTGAAATATGGGCGGCAGTTTGGCTTATGCCCCAAGCCATACGTACAGTAGCTACTACATATGTATATAATGAACCACCCTTTAGTTTGAAAATACGTTACCTACTGGTACCAAATGTGACGTACGAAAATAATTCCGGAATACCAAGCCGATTCAGCCACTATAATGGGAGTGAACCGTATAGGCAATCCATCGGCTCATGGCACTTTAAAAACACACGGCGCGCATGCCGCAGCACACGCCATTTTCTAAACAAAATATACACTTTGAGCGAGTGTCATACCTACTTTGTTGACCGCTTTTAGTTTACTCTGTTTTCATCAGCTGCTTGACATAACACTTTTCTGCATAGTTCCAAAATTTGGGGATGTTTCAACTACTAACTGCACAGAATACATAGATGCATTAATTGACGGTAGTAATGTAGCATGCAGCCTGCGTGTGTGGAGTGCCATGAGCTGGCGGATTGCCTGTATGTCTGCCCTCTTTTGTAACGCGATCAGTGCATCGCAGGCATTTTCGGTCACGAAAGAACATCCAACGTACAGATTGGCAACTATAGATTAGGGGAAAGCAAGCGGTCACAAATTGGTACCGGAGTTTTTCCATATACAGCACCCTCCCGAATAGAGCCCTCCGAGGGCTCCATTCGCAAACGGCTCCGAATTAAGCCACCGGTGGTTCTATTCGAGGTAGTCTCTCAACTCTACCAAAAATCGGTTTTCTTAACGATAGGGACACAAACAGGTCATTTTCGCTCATTTTTACAGCCGAATCAGCTCGGAGACCGAATTATGTCTTTTGACTTGCACACAAAGCGTTTGTGATAACATTCAATAACGTTAACGATGATTTCCAGTGATGTCGGAAACCTACCCAAAGTCCTTTTTCGGAAACGTTTCTGAATTGAGCCCCGGTGGCTCTATTTGGATAAAATGTTTGTAACAAAAAGGCGCTTATTTTCCCGCCTTTTTCCGAATAGAGCCCCGGGGACTTTATATGGAAAACACTGATAACATGAGAGATCAGCGGAAAGCTATCAGGTCACGGACGGAGGCCATATCACCACAGTGAAGGTCACTATAAAGGGAGCAGACTGTAGACCTTGAAACTCGGTGTGCCAGGTATGACATGTAATCGACACAAGTCCATGTTGACGGCATCACCACAGTTAACCACGACCAAGTTCAACATCGGACGCCACTGTGAAACATCAGCGGCAAATCGAATGAATTTCGGTGCGTAACGCCGACAGTGACCGCACCAATCGCTGGAATAAATAATTTAGGTATGTATGTTTCATCAACAGAATTCTGGGTTATTGTGGAATAGTTGACTAACATACACCGACTCAAAAAAACCCTTTCTTTCAAGAAACTAAATAATGGCCCTAATGAGGCTGGGAAAGTTGTCACACGTGACAGACAAAACGATAGGTCTTCAAAAACAACGATCACCTGGCTTTGGCTATGGTTTCCTCAAAGCAGCTGAGGCCCAATCCTAAATCTTCCCTTCCCACAGGCCCATAATCGTGACCTCATAAAGTCATAAAAACGCCGCTGTGCAGCAGAGCGCCCCCCCCCCACCAAGCCAAGCCAAAGAAACCTGACACAGGATTTCCCCTCATTGAGTGTCGCTCGATTTTGCTCCAGGTAACAACGGAGAAAATGTTTCATGCACTGTATTTGGTCAATATGGCATGTTATTCCTTTCCTCTGTAATCACAAAGCAAAACAACTCGCAAAACGTCAGCGCATAAAACAAACCTATAAAATTGCACCAGTGATACTGTGGACTGATTATAAACATTTTGGTCGAAATTTTTCCAATTCAGCTCTTGGACATCGTTAATGTTGGTGTATAGCGAGGCTGCTTGGATGCGATACACTTGGCCAAACAATAATACCAACGCCAAAATTATATCGAATTTCATGCTGATACTGCGTTCATTATCTAAAACTACAAAGGCAGGAGAATTCGGAAAATTTACAACATCCCCGCTTTGACCAATTTCAGAAAAAATGTTCTTGAGAATCTTTTCCACTCCGTGATTGGCGCATGCACATCTTAGAAATTTTATCGATGAATATAGTGCATTGACGGTATGTTGTCGGGCAAAAGAAGACAAATCGACAAGATTTGCATTACGTGCACCTGGGTACTTTACAATATCATAAAACACTGCTGCGGTCGGTCTCAAATAGACTTATGGTGGAGTAGTTGACACCAGATTGTTCACGTATTTCACTTTTAAAAATGGTTTCGAATTTGACAATGTGTCAGTCCAGCGTGTCAATGATCTCCGTCAACCACTCTACACTACAATATTTGTTTAACAAGGATGTTGTTGGAATCAAAATAAACAACTGAAATTTATCTGCAATTTACAAAGTCAAACAATCATAGAATAAATAAAAAAGAATTGTCGAAGTCAAACACTGAGTCATAATATGCAAGGTTATGGTGAGTTGGGGCCCAGGTCAGCGTGAAATCCACAATCGGTACATATAGAAGGAAAGGAACTAGGTAAAATGGCTCCTTTCCCCCAAACCTTCACGTGCGAACCAACCAACTAAGCACTACACCGGCGATATCATACAAAAGAGGCACCACGATGGCCACAACACAACATATGTACACTTACTGTATTTACGTAATACTAATAAATAATGCACATGTGAAAAACCGGTCACAATTAGTAGCAAATTCAATTGAGTATAACATCGTCGTCTTAGAAAATTGAGTGCTGTTGTGGGTGTTTGAACTGAACAAGCACTTGAACTTGGTATCAATATATAAATGAAAATCCATCCTAAAATAGTGAACCACACGTGTGCAATTTAAAAAATATCATCGTCAAACGTGTGAAAAAACACTACAAAACAACCACAGCGCGAATTTAACGTTACCACCGACTCTATGTACATTTGGCCGTGAATACAAGGTCATAAACACACAACGTATGTAAAATTTCGAGATAAAAATAAAAAGAGAGAGCGAGAGAGAGAGACCGCTCCACGTATACCGTAAACCATGTTCACGTGCATGAACATTACATTCAATGGAAACATCCGGTGAAAAACTTGCGAAATATTTTTGTAAAATCCAGGATTTTCGATAGAAACCACACAAAACATATTTACAAAATTATACAATAAAAACACAGGGGAGCGAAACCGCAACCAAGTAAATAGTACCCAATTTGCCTGACGATCACAGCGGTAAAAGATTATACCCATAGTAAAGTATGGTACATAACAACAGAGCGAAAAGCTGGTTTTCGCAGAAAAAATTGATAAAAATGAACACAGTAAGTATATTTGGACTCCGTTAATCCTGCGATTGTACGCTAAAATGTTGAGCTGGCCGAAGATGTTTAAATTGCGATTTTCAAGAACAGAATCGAAGTTATAAACAAGCGTTTAGTGACGGAAAGACAGCAAGCACAGAAAACAGCGTGCGAAAGTGAAAAAAATCACAAAATGTCCATCAAAATCAAGTTTCACTGGGATGAACCAAAGCCAGATGAACTAATCCAATCACACAACTGACTATCGTCGTTTGATTTTCGTCTTTTGAAAGAGCGCCATTGACTTGCGCATTAGCGGTGTTTTGGCACTGGATTTACGCTGAAAAAAGAGCAAACATAAAGCATTTTGTCTTGAACAATTCAAAACATTCAGGCCGCGGTCTTCTAACTGTACAGCACATACACAGCACGTGCAACTTATGTGTGCAAACAAATTATGTAAACATTAACATTGTGTAATAATTATGTATAACACATAAACATTATGTAAATACCAGAGCTGGGCGTCGCAGAGTGCCGTTTACTTGAGCACAAAATACGAGGCAGAGGTTTCTCAATGCAACATTACAGCCACCAGGGATCACAGCAAAAAATGGGAAACAAAGAAAAAAACAGAGTCAACAACTCACGGGTTTCTCGTTTCTTTGCACTTCGGCAGCACTGTTTGACGCGAGCAACGCCTCCTTGACCACCTGAAAACAACTCCATGATGTTTCATTCGCACATTTTTATTATTTTGAGACGTGTTGATCAGTCCGGTGTCCAGATCGGATCTTTACCTAGCGTAAACGGATTCATGGGACAAAAACGTTTCATAATTTTGGCATATTTCATGTGGCTGAAACTGATCGTGCTATCATACTGCGAACATCGCTACAAATGTCTCTCACTCTGTTCAAAATCTAAATCATCAAAATTTCCAAATTTAGAACAGCCACTGGCCGGTATATGCGGGTGTGCTTTGTGGGCACGTGCAAACGCATACGACGCGTGGTGGCGTTGCAGTTTTGCTCCAAAATCTCATACCGCGGCTGCCCGGGTCTCATCAGTTAGACGGCCAGCCAGGACCAGCCCCAGAAACCTGATAGTACAGTTTCAGAGCCACAACTAAAAACTGGCCAGTGTGAGCCAACTGATACACGCAATTTTGACGGTGCAAAAGTCACAAATGCAAGAAGTACCTGTGGCTTGTGATGTTTCCTTTCACTGGCACTCATATCAGCCAAACTACGCCGCGCGGCCACTAGTTCGTTGAGATCCGGCATCGCCAGCCCGCGACTCGACGTGCCGTACTTTTCCTGAATTGGAAAGGAAAAGAGTGCAAAATTCACACCGCTGCATGCAAATAAATTATTGTTTTGTTGTGCTAAGCACGTGTATTATGGACTAGGTATGTAAAAAAGGCAACTGGCTCATAGCGTTAAGTAGAGTGTCAAGCGCGGTTATTGGACGGAATCAGTTGAGTCTTTGACTCGTAATTTGCTTGTATTGAGGACAAATCATCGAGACTTGCGTGTGGTGATGCTATTCAATTCGAACGTGTTCATTAGTTGTGTGGAAACAACCTTTTTGGTGACTGAGTAGCACCATTAATGTCAAAATATTCTTTAATAAAATCTGCAATTAGAAAAACTCGGGTGCCGAAGGCCGCCGGGCGATCACCAAATTAGCAAAGGGACTAAATACAGGGTGTTGCAAAAGTAGCTTCTCACGCTGTTGGCCATCATGTGTGATCCAGCTATTTTTGATGAGTTGATAATGGACGAAAATTTTCAACGCAAAAAGAGTCCTATCAATACCAAGATTTGGAGCTCAAAATGTTTCGCGGTTTGCATATCGAAGTGCTAATCTAAACATGAGCAATGGGCTAAGCAGTCAACAGAATAGAAACGAAACATATCCAACGATAAAAACACGTATGATTCGAATAGGACAACTACTTTCGTAACAACAGGGACGCGACCCAAGCTTAATGGAATAGTTCATGGGGCGAACTGTCAAATCCACGACAGCCTCAAAATAATTGACCTTCACTTTGCCTCACCTTAGGCTTGGACTTAGGCTTACTATTAGGCTTAGACCAAGTGCCGATGAGCGCAAAATTAACAAAAATTGATCTGAAAGGAGTGGATCCTTTCCAAAGCCAACTGCCGTGGGTTTTACTAAAGGACGCGATAGTATGACAAAAGATTAGTTGTGAACAGAAGAATTAAAAAATATGAGACAAAATTTGAGGGAGCCGAGCCAACTGCGTACCTGTCTCCGTCTAACGTTCCTCGGCGCTTTCGGTTGTATAATCACAGCTCCTTTGACCGACTCCTGCTGCACCTGTTTCTGAGCACTGATGTTCCTGGTCAACTCCTTCAGCCTCTGGTCACGGTCAACGCCGAGATTGTGGTAATGTTCGCGCCAACTTAGATCGTCCGCTTTTCGCGAGGCTGAAATCGAACAAAAGCGTTCACTTTCAATTGAGATTTTCATTCATAAAATTTTTTATTATTGTCTTGAAAACATCGAGCAACAACAACAGAGCAGTAACTGGCCATTATTATCAGCCTTGAATTCTCGACTGCAGTGAGCTTGCCAGAGTGCGTCAGTCGATTCCATCAAGTACTGGAGATAAGAAAACAAGCGTTTATTGCACATTTAATGAATTATAATAACAGACAAAACAACGACATAAATACGCGCGCCAACCGGATTTCTGTCTTCAATATACTCCAATTGAGCGGCCGTGGCCCGTTCGAGCGCAGGCTGCAGCATCTCAAATGGTATATCGCCCGTATCTTCGATTTCTGAACGAGCGAAAATAGCAAAAATAATATACTTGTGAATTAATTTTATACACCGTCCAATAGTTCCCAACCGTCGATATTTTGACAGATCACTTCCATGCACAGCTCAAACAGGGTGGGCACTTCGGCGTAGTGTCTCTCTTTTCGTCGACCCGCGAAAACCTGAAACCAGCGCACACTTCACGTCACGAATTATGACGATAGCGTTTCGTTTTCATTAATGGCGGCTATCAAGCAACATTATGAAACGTTCGCGGTTGATCTTTCGCCCCACTTCAGCCAACGATGGAGCATTTCATGACCATGAATATTATCGTGCTGGAATCGGCAGTCACATGTCATGGCACAATGCGATGGGTGCGGACCACTGATCTAGTTACGGACAAATAGGCTTTTACGCTTGCGTTGGTTATGTTTCTATTCATCAATCATCATCATGGACAACAGAAGAAAAGAGTAAAAAACATCAACCTTGGTGTGGCTCTGTTTCGCCTTGAACAAATTTGCGTCCAACGGAGTCGACACGTTGTTGTGTGATCGTTTATGGTGGCCATTTAGCACTGGAATGGGAAAAATTAATGAAATTCTGCGGATATCAACCAAGGCTAGAACGACTTCAGGTGTCATCGGGAGGCTCCAGATGTCGGGTGACCAGTTTTTCGGGACCGACACTCGACAGCCGACATTTTCATTTCAAGAAATGAATGTTTCTGAGAGAAAAACTTTATGAGCTGATTTTTTCGAACCAAATGTTGTACGAAGGAGAATAAAGTGGTGTTACGGCGTTCTCATTTTGTTCAAAAACCTTTTTGAATACGTATGAAATAAGGTATGAAACCAAGAATTTACGTTTGTGGATCAAATGGAAATGAGCAGAACCAGTGGTGTCGATAGGGGGGGGGTTACCGAAAATTGGGCTGGGTATGGGAAAATTTCGATTTCTCAACGACACCACTGAGCAGAACTGCCTGTTCTTGGTCTAAAAACATGATGTCGGGTATCGGGTGTTTTCAGGGCTGTCGGGCGTTGTTTTTCCTCTGGTGTTTGTGTTTTGGTGTGAAGATTGAGCATATTTCGTGCATTCTGGGAACAAAAAAGTCAAATATATCCTATGCTTATTTATATGTTTTTTTTCACTGCCGACTTTTTTTTAAAAAACAAGCACTTTTTAAAAAAAACCTTTCGTGTTTTGTCGAAACGCTGCTAGCCAGTGCTGTGGCTGGGGGATCCGCCAAAGGTACAGTATCTCCCCCTGGCCGGTACGGTACGGTATGTGGCCCCCGCGCTGAGGTACAGTATCGCCCCCTCTCTGGTACGGTATCTCCTCCAATTTTTTAAAAAGTTCACCACAAAAGTACTCTTGTTTGGTCCAAAATGGCAAAAATCGGCCAAATTCGACCAAAGGTGCAAAAACTCCGATTATGCACATTTTAACCTACAAAAATTGAATTCCCGCAAGACTAGTATGGTACAGTATCTCCCCCTATGATTTGTTCCCCGCCAAACCGGATTCCACCCCCTCCTCCCGAATCTTGGGTACGGTACCAGTACCCCACCGCGGTGTTTTACTTTTTTTTTGGCCCCGAGATACAGTATCTCCCCCTCAGAAGTAGCCACAAGACGGCCCTAGCCGTCCAATAAATTCAAATTACGGTGGTTTACTTCATGGCCAATAGTAGTAGTTGATGAAGTCTGATCCCGTGCCGATCATGCCACTATAAATAGGCTGGACTGTGATCAAACACCACCCCCGAACACAACTAACCAGCGGCCGCATGTTTGCTCCTCGGCTCGTCATCCAAAGTTTGATTGTACAGTCGTCGTTTGACGTCTTCTTCAGCTTTTTGCAGTTTCGAATAGTCCAACGTTGTGTGCTGTTGGGGCAATTTGAGCTCGGGGAGATGCAGAGCCGTAGATCTGCTGCTTGATTCGAAGATTCGGCTGTTGCTTCCTGAAAAACGTCAACTTATGCATGGTCAGCTGAATAACATATTGATATTTCAGTTCGGATCGATGAAAACAGGGTGTACAACAATAAAGCTCAGACCACAGGCGGAAACAGACTTTATAGTTTCAATCTTTAAGTCACGCACGTGATATGAAAACCAAAACATACAAAACTGTGAGTGACAACAAGCGAAAAGCAAGGCAAAGAAGTATCAAAATGCGGATCCAACGAGCCTCGATTGACACTAAATGAGAAAAAGTGTTCACAACCACAATCCACAATTAATCAATTTGCAACTCACTTTGATCTCCGTGGGTGTTTTTGGTTTTGCATCCAGGTCGCACTCCCTCTTCTTGACTTTGAGTGATCCATTCCTTCTAATTTTATCATCGCCCGCTCTTTTTCTGCTGTCAGACTTGAGCTTGGGCGACCGAGGTTTGACGTCAAAACCTGGAAAACAAGTGATAAAAAACTGTATTTCTGAACAAAAAAAAAACAAAATTAAGAGAAAATTTTCCAAACACACTTACCTAAAGCAGCCTCGAACGACAGTTCGAAATTCGACAACGTTTTCGCCTTGGATTTCGCGTTTCTCTTCCTATCGGCAGACTCATGTGACGAGTCATTCACACTTTTATCCGATTTAAGATTATTATTGTTACGTTTTGTCCTTTCCGGACTGCATTTGCGGTAATTCTCCGATTTCAAATGCGAACCTTCGCTCCTGCTACTGTTGCCGCTGACTTTTTTCAGACATCCCCATTTTTTCAGCAAATATGCCGTTAATTCGCCGTTTCTTTCGTCGGAAAGAAAGTTGCGCAAAACCAGATCGACTTGTGTGGTCTCAATGATCTGCAGGCAGTTCTCCAGCTGCAGCTCAAGCAGGCGTTTCAGCACGTGACGAACCTGAAAAATCAGGCAAGATCAGTCGGGATCTTTGGTCGCCAGTTCAACCATGAACACATTTGGATTGGCGCAAAGCAGTGGTGTAGATTGGGGGCAGTGTAGTTCCTGGGGGTGGAGGGGGGTTACCGCCCCTAAGGTAAACTAACCGCCGCGACCAAGGTACACGAGTACACTAACCGCCGCGCCAGGTACACTAACCGCCTCAATTTTTTGCCCAAAATAGGCAATTTTAGGCCTAAAATGGGCATTTTTAGGCCTAAAATGGGTAATTTTTAGGTCGATGTTGTCAAAAGTCACCAAAATACCTTTTTTATGGAGAATTTTTTCCAAAAAGGGCCAAAAATCGGTCAAATTTCCTACCTCAACAATTGACTTTTCCTGATTTTGGGTCTCCCCCCCTTCCCCCAGGGAGGCACACTAACCGCCGCACGAAAAAAAGGGGTAGGTACACTAACCGCCGCGCCGGACCAGGAACTACACTGATTGGGGGAACGGTTTTCAAAGTGTGTGGAATCGTGTGAAAGAAAACGCAGCATTCGCGCGGGCAGCGAGGTCGGCGGGCCGGCCCGATTCCGACCTCTGCTCTGCCCAGAATCCAACCTTTTCAACAGAAACGTCTTTTCTCCGACAGTCGCCGTTTGTATTTGAGCACTTGGGCGTGTTTTTCAGCAGGGTCATTCGACGAACTTGTGGAACTCGAACTCGTGGCTGACTGTGCCATTGATGACGTAGATAAGTTGCGGCTTGTTTGGTCTTTTCGTCTGGTTTTTTTTTTGCTTGTTTTGTCTTGTTTGTCTTGTGGAGGACGATCGCTCGATTGAGCCACAATTCAGTTCATCTTACGATGCGATTTGAGACCGTTGAAGGCGGAGGTGCGCAAGTTCGATTGACTGACGGTTCACAATTCCACTTGTTTGGCTTCGCCGTCTGAAA